>WNGS01076064.1:0-11532 GCA_020271785.1 Procambarus virginalis | reverse complement strand
AAAAGTACTGGAGCAAGCACAGTACCCTGGGGGACTTGATGGTCTTCATGGTTGATGGTCCGATTTTATTTTGCTGACTATTTCACATTGAATTATGTTAGTCAGGAAATTGTAGATCCATCTGCCTATTTTTCCGGTAATTCCTTTGGCCTCTTACACTGGTCTCTGTTCGTCTTGTACCATACAGTGGTCCCTGTTCGTCTTGTACCATACAGTGGTCCCTGTTCGTCTTGTACAATACAGTGGTCCCTGTTCGTCTTGTACCATACAGTGGTCCCTGTTGGTCTTGTACAATACAGTGGTCCCTGTTGGTCTTGTACAATACAGTGGTCCCTGTTGGTCTTGTACAATACAGTGGTCCCTGTTCGTCTTGTACCATACAGTGGTCCCTGTTGGTCTTGTACAATACAGTGGTCCCTGTTGGTCTTGTACAATACAGTGGTCCCTGTTGGTCTTGTACAATACAGTGGTCCCTGTTGGTCTTGTACAATACAGTGGTCCCTGTTGGTCTTGTACATACAGTGGTCCCTGTTCGTCTTGTACCATACAGTGGTCCTTGTTCGTCTTGTACCATACAGTGGTCCTGTTCGTCTTGTACCATACAGTGGTCCTTGTTCGTCTTGTACAATACAGTGGTCCTTGTTCGTCTTGTACCATACAGTGGTCCCTGTTGGTCTTGTACAATACAGTGGTCCCTGTTCGTCTTGTACCATACAGTGGTCCTTGTTCGTCTTGTACCATACAGTGGTCCCTGTTCGTCTTGTACCATACAGTGGTCCCTGTTGGTCTTGTACAATACAGTGGTCCCTGTTGGTCTTGTACAATACAGTGGTCCCTGTTCGTCTTGTACCATACAGTGGTCCTTGTTCGTCTTGTACCATACAGTGGTCCTTGTTCGTCTTGTACCATACAGTGGTCCCTGTTGGTCTTGTACAATACAGTGGTCCCTGTTCGTCTTGTACCATACAGTGGTCCTTGTTCGTCTTGTACCATACAGTGGTCCCTGTTCGTCTTGTACAATACAGTGGTCCCTGTTCGTCTTGTACAATACAGTGGTCCCTGTTCGTCTTGTACCATACAGTGGTCCTTGTTCGTCTTGTACCATACACTGGTTCCTGTTTGTCCTTTACCATACAGTGGTCCTTGTTTGTCCTTTACCATACAGTGGTCCCCGTTCATCCTGTACCATACAGTGGTCTTTGTTCGTTTTGTACCATACAGTGGTCACCGTTCATCTTGTACCATTGTTATGAACCTCTAGGTAGCCTAGTGAAGTGAGTGTACCAGTTATTCTGAAAGTTATTCTCTCACACTCTGAGAGAGAGTGAGAGTTATTCTGCACATCTGCCTAGATATTAGGATGTTAGGGAAAGGAAGTTTAATAATAAGTAAATGTCAGTGAATGACTAAATAAATACAAGCAGAGGATTAACGTGATATAAAAGTTGGATGGGATGGGATGTCGACATTTTGTAGCGTGACGTGACGCAGACGGAGGTCGTAACACGTCACTAGAGTTGCTACAGTCGTCAGGAATGGACGTACGTCGTTGACCTCATGGGAAGAAAAAAAGAATATAGTTCCCTGTTTAGTGGTTGAGTGAAACGCTACTTGTTATCAATTGTGAGGAATTGCAGGGACTTCGTATGTCATTTCTCAGTGATCGTGACTATATTAGAGGCGACCTAAAGCCTAGAGGGCGGTCATGTCCTGTGTGGACTCTAATGTGAGATATTCCTTCTAGTGGAGGAGAGTAAGCAGGTGTTTCTGCGTGAAGCCTGCCAGGCAACTTCGTGTGCTCAAGTCAGGACTGAAAGAAGCTTGGAGAGACAGTCCTAAGGGATTTTGTTCGACGCTATGTTGGAGCGTCAGAAGGCAAGCAAGGTTCTAAAATTTTACAGTAAGCTCACTTTATAGATTGAGCTTTATTAGTTGACAGATAGTTTATTAGTGTTTGATGGTGTGTCCAGCGAATTCAGGAAACGTATATGAATATAGGTTAGAAATTTGATGAAGATAGTGAACAGATATGAGGAGTTAGACATGAGTAGATATTGTGGGGGAGAGAGCAACAGATCTTCACTCGCCTGAGATCAGTGAGCGACATTCACAGGCATTTGAATGGGACTTTAGGTGCGGAAGATATTGGAAGGACCGCAGGAGTACCTACCTGATTTTTGAAGACCCAGACAGATGTTCTTGGTGGTGGGCCTCAGGACGAAGAACAGAGAATGGCATGGACACTGTGATATGTATGAGGGAATACTTGATTGCATATTGGCATGATAGACGCAGTGTAAGGTCAGCAATTGATTTCTTTTCTTGTTGAGATATTTTTTATGTGCCAGGTATTCAACCCCAAGTTGTTGGAGATATTTTTATGTGTCAGGTTTTAACCCCAAGCAGTGAGGAGGCAGTAGGTTGTGAACCGAAATTGAGCGACAGGTTAGAACAGTTTATTTGATGAAGACGATATGATATTGGAGTCTTTTCAGTTCGTAGTAGCCTAGGGTGCTTTACTGTAATAATTTATTTCTTTGTAAGTGTTTTCTTGTAATAAAGGTTTGTCTGTTGACAACTGATATTTGTCCTTGTCTTGGTGAGACGTCCTAGATAGTGAGAGAGAGAGAGAGAGAGGAACGGTTGCAAATTGGTTGACAGAGGTCAGTAATATTATAAAGGGAAATTATGGGTCATTTTCGGGATTTCTGAATTGGTCATCATGACTTACATTGATTTTTTTATGTGGAAGTTGATACACAATTTCTACATTATATAAACAATCAGGTGCCAGTCTTGGGCTCTGATTGTTGGATTTAGAGCCCAAAGTGCTAACCTCAACACCGTGGACCTCATTAGTTTGACAGAGGAGGCAATCATATGCTGAACATTCATTTTCCCTGATGTATATTCTCATTGAGTTATATATATATAACTAAGGCAAATAAAACTGGTTTAATTGAAAGTCAAATCAATCACTCACAAGAAGTTCCTAAGTATAGGGAACGGCGCTCTGTGATATATATGAAACATAACCGGACGGCTTCATATAAAATGTGTTGCAGATCATTAGATTTATGGACTAGCCGGACTGATGAAGATAAAAGTACTCAAGTGATTAATAATGTGAACGGTTTACTAAATAATGCACAAAATATGAAGATGAGGTGAAGTCTGGCAAAGGTCTCCTGGCTGCGTTGGTGGTCGATGGCTCCGTTGCTCCACCTTCAACATTGATCTTGCAACACAAGTTACTTGGGAACTCACTTTCATTACCGAAGTCTAATTTTCTTTTGATCACAAATTGTTATTCTGAAAATTAAGTATAATTCAGCTGGGTTTTGTTGAAAATTCCTATTTATAAAATAAGGTCCCACCGAGACTCGAACTCGGATTGTTGGATTCAGAGTCCAAAGTGCTAGCCATTACACCATGGGACCATATGGTAAGCTTCTTCAAGAATAAGTTTTTATTTAACTTATATGTAACTCATTTCCTCCACATGCTGCAACGGGAGATATTCCACCACAACTGTGCTAGTTCTGGTGAACTAGCACATTGTTCACGTTATACTGTTCCACGACCATGCTAGTGTTGGGGACATTTCAGCGGACAGCACACTGGACTTGTGATCCTGCGGTCCTGGGTTCGATCCCAGGCGCCGGCGAGAAACAATGGGCAGAGTTTCTTTAACCCTATGCCCCTCTTACCTAGCAGTAAAATAGCTACCTGGGTGTTAGTCAGCTGTCACGGGCTGCTTCCTGGGGGTGGAGGCCTGGTCGAGGACCGGGCCGCGGGGACACTAAAAGCCCCGAAATCATCTCAAGATAACCTCTCAAGATAACCTCTCAAGATAACCTCTCAAGATAACCTGTCACTACAGGATAGTGAGGTCTAGCACATTATGACCCACAACCTACCCTTGTTGTACTTGTTGTGTTTCACTTTAACTATTTTGACTTTCAAATGTTTTGTCGAATCTGCCTTAAGTGAGCTTACGGCAAAATTTTAGGACGTGACGACGTTTGCCATCTGACACTCCAACATAGCAGTGCTCTGGGTCGTCGAACAAAATCCTTTAGGACTGTCTCTCCAAGCTTCTTTCAGTCCTTACTTGAGCACACGAAGTTGCCTGGCAGGCTTCACGCAGAAACACCTGCTTACTTTCCTCAACTCGAAGAAGTATCTCACATGAGAGTCCACACCAGGACACAACCGCCCTCTAGGCTTTAGGTCGCCTCTAATATCGTCACGATCACTAAGAAATGACGTACGACGTCCCGGCAGCTTCCTCACACGTTATATCAAGTAGCCTTCACTCAACCACTAAACAGGGAATTGTATTTTTTCTTCCCAAGAGGTTATCGACGTACGTCCATTCCTGACGACTGAAGCAACACAAGTGACGCATTACGACCTCCGTCTGCGTCACGTCACGTCACAAAATGTAGACATTTCATCTTATCTAACTTTTATACGACGTTCATCCTCTGCTTGTATCTATTTAGTCATTCACTGACGTTTACTTAATAAACATCCTTCCCCTGACATCCTAATCTCTGGTCAGGTGTGTAGAATAACTCTCACTCTCTCTCAGAGAGTGTGAGAGAATAACTCTCAGAATAACTCAGTATAACTGGTACACTCACTTCGCTAAGCTACCTGGGGATCATAACAATGGAACAAGATGAACGGTGACCACAGTATGGTACAGGACGAACAGGGACCACTGTATTGTACAGGACGAACAGAGACCACTGTATTGTACAAGACGAACATGGACCACTGTATTGTACAAGACGAACAGGGACCACTGTATTGTACAAGACGAACAGGGACCACTGTATTGTACAAGACGAACAGGGACCACTGTATTGTACAAGACGAACAGGGACCACTGTATTGTACAAGACGAACAGGGACCACTGTATTGTACAAGACGAACAGGGACCACTGTATTGTACAAGACGAACAGGGACCACTGTATTGTACAAGACGAACAGGGACCACTGTATGTACAAGACGAACAGGGACCACTGTATTGTACAAGATGAACAGGGACCACTGTATTGTACAAGACGAACAGGGACCACTGTATTGTACAAGACGAACAGGGACCACTGTATGGTACAAGACGAACAGCGACCACTGTATGGTACAAGACGAACAGAGACCACTATATGGTACAAGACGAACAGCGACCACTGTATGGTACAAGACGAACAGAGACCACTATATGGTACAAGACGAACAGGGACCACTGTATTGTACAAAACGAACGGGAAACACTGTATGGTACAAAATGAACAGGGACCACTCTGTTGTACAAGACTTTAGCACTTTGGGCTCTATTTAAGTGGTCCGCGGGATTCACATTAGTGGTCCGCGGGATTCACATTAGTGGCCCGCGGGATTTACATTAGTGGTTCGCGGGATTCACTTTAGTGGTCCGCGGGATTCACATTAGTGCTCCGTGGTATTTAAAATTATGAATTTGCTGATCCGTAATCTCAGAACGGTTGGCGACCGTTGCCCTAGAGACTTGGAGGAACAGATGGAGATATGATCACAACATGCAAGATACTGAGGGGGATGGATATGGTAGAAAGCATAGCTTCTTCATGTGGGAGAAAGCAGGACAAAAGGACACAGGTGGAAGCTGGAAACGTTAACGAGCCAAAGGGTCGTAAGGAATTCTTCCTACCTCGTATGGAGAATTAACAAGAGTAATGCTCCAGAAGAAGTACTTATGGAAGCCACCTCCATCTACAAATTTAATTAGTTGATAGATGGTTTATTAGTGTTTGATGGTGTGCCCAGTGATCGCACGAAACAGATATGAATAAGGTTTGAAATTTTATAAAGATAGTGAACAGATATGAAGAGTTGGAGGTCAGCGGACATTGTGCGGGAGAGAGCGATACATCCTCACTCACCTGGGGTCAGTGAGCGACTGAGGGGCGGAACCCCCAAGTGTCACGTCGGAGATTGATTTCGGTGTGGACTCGTCCGGAGATGGGGGAGTACCCACCGCGGCAGAGCCAGTGTGCAGAAGGGAATATCGGAAGGAGGAATTTATTTAGTGTAAATATGTATTTATATTTTATTAGGAAAACATGTTATTATGGATTGGTAATGGAAGTATGGTTTGTTTGGGAAAGTTAGTGGAGGAGCTTCACGTCTGAGGAAGATTATATGATGAATCTCCAGGTGTAGAGTGGAATCTTCAAGTGTGGAGCTGAACTTCAGTGGCGGAGTAGAACTCCATTGGTAAAGTGGAGCTTTGAGTGTACGGGAGCTACATATTTCTTCTGTGAAGTCGCATAGAGAACTTCACAGGCATTTGAGTGGAACTTTAGGTGCAGCAGATATTGATAGGACCGCAGGAGAACCTACTTGATTTTTGAAGACCCAGACAGATGTTCTTAGTGGTGGGTCTCAGGACGTAGAACAGACAATAGTATGGACACTGTGATATGTATGAGGAAATGCTTGATTGCATATTGGCATGAAAGACGCAGTGAAAGGTGAGAAATTGATTTCTTTTCTTGATGAGATATTTTTTTATGTGCCAGGTATTCAACCCCAAGTTGTTGGAGATATTTCTTGTGTCAGGTTTCTAACCCCAAGCAGTGAGGAGGCAGTAGGTTGTGGACCGAAATTGAGCGACAGGTTAGTAGAGTTTATTTGATGAAGACGATATGATATTGTAGTGTTTTCAGTTCGTAGTAGCCTAGAGTGCTTTACTGTAATAATTTATTTCTTTGTAAGTGTTTTCTTGTAATAAAGGTTTGTCTGTTGACAACTGATATTTGTCCTTGTCTTGGTGGGACGTCCTAGATAGTGAGAGAGAGAGAGAGAGAGGAACGGTTGCAAATTGGTTGACAGAGGTCAGTAATATTATAAAGGGAAATTATGGGTCATTTTCGGGATTTCTGAATTGGTCATGGTGACTTACATTGATTTTTTTATGTGGAAGTTGATACACAATTTCTACATTATATAAACAATCAGGTGCCACCGAGTCTTGGGCTTTGATTGTTGGATTTAGAGTCCAAAGTGCTAACCTCTACACCGTGGACCTCATTAGTTTGACAGAGGAGGCAACCATATGCTGAACATTCAATTTCACTGATGCATATTCTCATTGAGTTATATATATATATAAAACTGAGAAAAATACAATTCGTTTAATTGAAAGTCAAATCAATCCTTTCACAAGAAGTTCCTGGATATAGGGAACGGCGCTCTGTGATATATATATATGAAACATAACCGGACGGCTTCATATAAAATGTGTTGCAGATCATTAGATTTATGGACTAGCCAGACTGATGACGGAAAAAGTGCCCAAGTTCTTAACAGTGTGAACGGATTACTAATAATGCACAAGACATGAAGGTGACAGTTTAGTGAAATCTGGCAAAGGTCTCCTGGCTGCGTTGGTGGTTGATGTCTCCGTTGCTCCATCTTCAACATTGATCTTGCAACACAAGTTCGTTGGGAACTCACTTTCATTACCGAGGTCTAATTTTCTTTTGAGCCCAAATTGTTATTCTGAAAATTAAGTATAATTCAGCAGAGTTTTCATGAAAATTCCTGTTAATAACATGAGGTCCCACCGAGACTCGAACTCGGATTGTTGGATTCAGAGTCCAAAGTGCTAGCCATTACACCATGGGACCATATGGTAAGGCCCTTCAAGAATAAGTATTTTCATAACTTATATGTAACTCAATTCCTCCACATGCTTCAACGGGAGATATTCCACCACAACTGTGCTAGTTCTGGTAAACTAGCACATTGTTCACGTTGTATTGTACCACAACCATGCTAGTGTTGGGGACATTTTAACTACCTATCAGTGACCTCAGGATAGTGAGGTCTAGCACTTTATGCCCCACTAACTATCCTTGTTGTACTTCTTGTGTCTCACTTTAACTATTTTGATTTTCAAATGTTTTGTCGAATTTGCCTTAAAGTTGTAGATAGAGGTGGCTTCCACAAGTACTTCTTCTGGAGCATTACTCTTGTTAACTACCCGTACAGGGCACGACGACTTCTTTACGACCCTTTGGCTCATTAATGTATCCTGCTTCCACCTGTGTCCTCTTGTCCTGTTTTCTCCCATTTGAAGAAGCAGTCCTTGTCTACCATATCCATTCCCCTCGGTATCTTGTATGCTGTGATCATATCCCCATCTGTTCCATCTGTGATCATATCCTCATCGACTGATGCATTCCAGAGTAACATGGTGTACCATGCTACTCTACCATGGTGAGTACCATGGAGGACTCAAGGTGTACCGTACGGTGACCCCATGAAGTTATAAATAATTTTAAGAATAACAATTAATGTTTAAATGTAATGAGCGAAAATAAAGTCACCGCGCGCCTCCAGGACCCACTCCACCAGCCCGTTCTGGCTCACAATGCTGCAAAGTTAACCTTGAAATTCTGTTTCGGACCTGGATGTCCGAAATTCGTCTAATCCTGGTGAAGTAATAACTAGGTTATTGACCTGCCAGATGTTAGAGCAGTCATTTTCGAGATTTCCGAATTGGTCATCGTGACTTACATTGATTTTTTATGTGGAAACACAATTTCTACATTATATAAACAATCAGGTGCCACCGAGACTTGGGCTCGGATTGTTGGATTTACAGTCCGAAGTGCTAACCACTACACCATGGACCTCGTTAGTTTGACAGCGGAGGCAACTTCATATAGACAACCATATGCTGAATATTCAATTTCACTGATGTATATTCTCATTGAGTTATATATATAACTAAGAGAAAAAGAATGGGTTTAATTGAAAGTCAAATCAATCTTCTCACAAGAAGTTCATGAATATTGAGATCGGCGCTCTGGGATATAAATGAAACATAACCGGACGGCTTCATATAAAATGTGTTGCTGATCATTAGATTTATGGACTAGCCAGACTGATGAAGATAACAGTACCCAAGTTATTAATAATGTGAACGAATTACTAATTAATGCACAAAATATGAAGGTGATAGTTTAGTGAAGTCTAGAAAAGGTCTCCTAGCTGCGTTGGTGGTCGATGGATCCGTTGCTCCACCTTCAACATTGATCTTGCAACACAAGTTAGTGAGAACTCACTTTCATTACCGAGGTCTAATTTTCTTTTGAGCACAAATTATTATTCTTGAACTTAAATATAATTCAGCATGGTTTTGTTGAAAACTCGTGTTTATAAAATGAGGTCCCACCGAGACTCGAACTCGGATTGTTGGATTCAGAGTCCAAAGTGCTAGCCATTACACCATGGGACCATATGGTAAAGCCCTACAAGAATAAGTATTTTCATAACTTATATGTAACTCAATTCCTCCACATGCTTCAACGGGAGATATTCCACCACAACTGTGCTAGTTCTGGTAAACTAGCACATTGTTCACGTTATATTGTACCACAACCATGCTAGTGTTGGGGACATTTCAACTCAATAATGCTAGTACGTACTAGTACAATAATGAACTTACTAGTCTTATAATGCTAGTACTTACTAGTACAATCATGCTTGAACTTCCTAGTATAATCATGCTAGTATTGACTCGTACAATCATGCTAGTACTTACCTCTCAGTGACTACAGGATAGTGAGGTCTAGCACTTTTATTTTTTTTATTTATTTTTACATGCAAAGCATGCAATTTAAATACAATAAAAAACAAATTAAGAACATAGAAAAACATTACAAAACAAGGAAAAAAAGAAAACCACCAGCCAGAAGGGCTGACAGTACAGTACAACAAATACAAAACTCGAGAAATGCATTGAAAAGACAGTACAAAAGATAAAAAAATGCAAACAACAAAACACAGGAGCATGTCAAAACAGAACAGTATAAAACAAAAATCAAGATGGATAACATGCAATAAAAAAAAAAAACCATAGTTACATACACAACAACAAACAAAACACCGGCCTGAAGGACCGCGAACAAAACAACAGAATGAACAAACGGAAGTATTACAAAAAATGCAATAAGAATATACACCACACAATAAGCCACACAAATACAAAACAAAACTAATACAACACGCAAGCATAAAATAAAAACACATAGGGCACGTTAACAACATGAAATTAAACATGAAGGCCAGACACACACACACCCAAACACCCGCCTCGCCACAAACAAAGGAGATGCACGGGCACAAACTACCAGAAGGCAAACAAAACAGCCAGAAGGGCACACAGCACAAAAGTATACAATCACCCTTCGTATTTGCGCGGAAACGCGTCCCGAGGGAAGCGTATATGGAACGCCTCCCATCGTAACCACTGCCAAGGGTCCTGACTATCCACCGGGGACGCCATCTTATCCGGGACGTTGGCCACAAACACCCGCAAACATGGCACCCAAACCGTATCACACCGGAACCGAGTGACCGGTACATGTTCCCACACCTCATCTCCGAAAGGTAGCTCAGCAACCCGCGACCAGTGACCCAACGGCATCACAGACTTCGGTAACACGGCCCCCAAGTGCCCAACGGTCAACCTCCGAGGAGGGAGCGTGGTAGAAGGCACCACCACAGGGGCACCAGCGCCCATGGGCACACCACCGGACGACCGCGTGGGAACCGAACCACGCACATCTTTCCGCAAGGTCACCACCAGGCCACGCCCAGACCCACCATCCCCACCCACTCCGGCAGCGGAGGCCACCACTCCCCACCGCGGAGAAGGAACAGCAGGCACACCCGAGACACGGACACCAATGTCAGCAGGCGCATGGACGTCCGCCACCACTAACTGCGGAGCCAGCAACGTAACCGGAACCACTCCATCCACACCCGAGGCCTCACAGTCACTAAAGTTCCCAACATCGGCCCAGGTAGACGACGAATGCCGGGATCGTTTGGGCACCGGCCTGAGATCGTCAGAGCCGGAAGCCGACCCAGAAACATGGGCACTACTAGCCGGACGAACTGACGTCCGCCGCAAAACGGCAGCAGCCTCGACCACAGGGGAACCGGACCACACACAACAGGGACCCCACAGTCACCCCAGCACCCAGCACAGCCGGGATCCGAGGCGAGGATGCAGGGCCAGGCGCAGCAGCTGAAGACGGGTGAGCAGACGGTGAGGAGGGCGCAGCAGAAAGGCCCACTGGAGCAGCAGGGACAGGAGCAGGAGTATCCACCGATGGCATCGCAACATCCTGAGGAGGGCCGGCGACATCCGGGGGAACGTCAGGCGACGCCGGGGTAGCCGCAACAACGAGCGGGTCGGTCACTGCATCCCCGGAGTCCTCGTCCAGGGGAAGCGGAGGGAAATCTTCTTCCCGGAATAGGTTGACAGGAGCAACCGGAGCCGCATCGCACCCGGCAGCCTGATGCCCCACCAGGCCACACCGGAAACAGGTACGAGGCTGTCGGGCATAGTACACCCGGATGTAGCACCCCAGGAGCCGGACCGAAGATGGAATATCCGACCGCAGGCCGATCCCCAAGGTGCGAATGTTCGTCCGTCTACCGGCATACCTCCCAGAGGAA
>WNGS01076058.1:9022-23032 GCA_020271785.1 Procambarus virginalis | reverse complement strand
TGAGAACCTTTTTGTAAAGGAGAACCTGGGATAGGGAAATAGGCACGAACAAAGTCTCCCGGTTTAAACATCCTTACTTGGCAGTGCTACCGTGTTAAGGAGTGCCGGAACAACTGCAACTACGTTCTCGAAACCCCGATAGGCGGCGGAAGACCAGCTGTGCCACATCAATCTTGCTCAAGCTTTACAATGGTGTTCCTCCACTGTGCTAACTTAACTTCACCTCATTTACAGGTCCATACAGCCACAGTGAGACCTTCCCTGCTTCTCCTTCCAAAGCACTGACACTGAGACAGCGCTTTCTAATTCGGAAATCCTTACTGACATTTATAATCACTTTCAGGACAGTAATTGTGTTCCTTTATCATATTCTAATACTTCTCTCGCCTCGCCAATATCACCAAGTCTCCCATCCTCCATAGCGACGCCAGTGTACCGGCAACGTGGGTGACCTGGTACAACAAGGCGAAGAGACTCTACATACCAACTACCAGAAACGACACCACGAGCAACAAGGAGCTACTCATCGTCCTGAACAGGCAACACTTTGCTCCATACCTGCAAAGTACTCAGTCCACCACCTTCTACATGGACCACACCATCTTCACTTCCTACAGCCAGCCCAACTCGACCATCGACTACTTCTACAATGGGCTTCCAGCTGCATCATTTCAGCCTGGAGATTGCTACACCCAGGAGTCTGACTACATCATATCAGACGCCCTCTCCAGAGTTCATGAGGTAGAGACAGCTCCACATACCACTCTACCTCCGTGAACGTGACTCACCAGAAACCGCAGGCTTCGGGGGAGAGTTGTGACGATAATCTCTTCCAGAGATGAGCCTGCTCTTCTCTTCCTTCATCACGTTCTACACAATATCCAAGATACGTTTTACAGTGGCTTAAACGTATATATCAAGACAGCCACACGCACCTGCAACTCCCCCTCCCCCCATTCCTGCACACCTGGTCGATGCGCCGAACCCTTCAACTGCCAAACTACCTGTGACCGGCCTCCCTGCATTCTCATTAGCCGTTCGAGAAACTCACCACTTCAGTTCTACGCCAATCACATTCCTCGCCAAGGCAACGTCAGGATCACTGGCAGCTCTACTAGTCAGAATATCTCGTGCTCTCATGCTATGAACACCTATTTGACTCACCTCATGTGATCAAGTAGAGGCTTATAGCTAGCGCATATATTCCCAGAACCATCTCTTTATTTTCATTATTGTATGTCCTCCATGTCCATTGTTCACTTAAATTCATTCATTTTTATATTATTTTTCCACTTGTTGTCTTACCCCTTGATCAGCCAAGGAATTGTCTTTATTTTATTTTTTTTTTTCTAGATTTATTAATTATCATTATTTATATGTGTTTTGTGCCTCTTCCCTTACCTTACCACAGATTATCAAACAAGCAGTCATTCTTTTTTTTTTTCCTTTTTTTTCTTTTTGAGTTATGTGTGACCTGGCATAACATCTGCCAGTGGAAGACTGCCGAACACCATACTCCACTACTTTACCGTCACAATATATATATATATATATATATATATATATATATATATATATATATATATATATATATATATATATATATATATAATATCGGCCATATACTGCAGGTATGTTGACGACATTTTTACACAGGTACCTGATGTCAGACATTGCAGGAGCTGAAAGAGGCGTTTGAGCAGAATTCTGTGTTGCGTTTCACTTACAAGATGGAGAAGGATGGGAAGCTGCCTTTCTAGATGTAACAGTCATGGAAAGGAGCGGAAGTTTCCACACTGCAGTCTACACTAATGAAACAAACATAGGAATGTGCCTAAATGCCAACAGTGACTGCCCAGACAGGTACAGAGGAGTGTTGTTATGCTTATGTCGACCGTGCTCTCAGCCACAGCTCAGAATGGAAGCAAGTCGACGAAGAACTCTGTAGGGTAAGGCAGGTCCTAGTCACAACGGCTTCTCCAATGGTTTCATTGAAGACATCATAAGAAGGAAAGTGAAACGCCATGCAACCTCCAGAGACAACTAATACAACACCTATACCCCCTATTAGACTATTTTACAGGAACTTCTTTTCCACAGCTCATAAAACGGAGCAAAGGGTCCTAAAAGATATTGTTAATAGAAATGTTATCCCGTCAGACAAAAATCAGAAGATACAACTGACGATTTACTATAAAACCAAGAAAACGCCAGCCTACTCATGAGAAACTCCCCAGACACGGAGCAGAACGCTCTAAAAAAGACCAACTTCGTCTATGCCTTCAAATGCCCTCTTGGGGACTGTAAGCCTAAAAAAACTCAGTATATAGGCACGACAACACATCTCTTTCCAGGCGTTTAACGATGCATAAGCAACAGGGCTCCATTAAGAAACATATATTCTCTTCCCACAACCAAACTATCACCAGAGAAATCTTAGCAAACAACACAGAAATCATTGATAGATACAGCGACAGCAGGCGGCTTGACAT
This sequence comes from Procambarus virginalis, assembly GCA_020271785.1. NCBI lineage: Eukaryota > Metazoa > Arthropoda > Malacostraca > Decapoda > Cambaridae > Procambarus > Procambarus virginalis. Next base: position 20,540 of record WNGS01076058.1, on the reverse strand, counting down.
CTGCGAGGCACTACACATCAAGAAGTCAACACCAGCAATCAACAGCCAATTAACGGATAACTATATTCTACCCACTTCAAGACTCCGCTCCAATATAGAAACATCAACAAATATGGGCCAATAGGCTTTCTGCAGTTCTATCTTACCCATCTTCTGCAAATATATACCCATTGTTCCGTGTTCTGTGTTTTGTTGAAAGTTTTTTTTCACCCCACTATTGTATTACATCACCTCACCCAAATGCAGGTATAAGAGCCAATGCTGTCAATCATAAGTTGTGTGTGGTTAAACTAAAGTCTTTGAAAATGTAATAAGTTTTACGAAACGCGCTCAAGTGTCGCGTCAGACTAGAAATAAAAATGAATTTTGGAGAATTGAGTTTTCATTTATCGTCAACAGTTTAAAGAAACTAAGGAAGATCGAGAAAATTCGTGTTAGAATTATTAATTACTTTTTCGGTCATTTTAATAATATATGTCTACAAGAAAGACTGCTACCAAAATACACTATAATATATATATTTATAAATATATAGATATATATTATAATATATATATATATATATATATATATATATATATATATATAGATATATATATATATATATATTATATATATATATATATATATATATATATATTATATATATTTATATAATATATATATATATATATATATATATATATATATATATATATATATATATATAATATAACTGAAAACTCACACCCCAGAATTGTATCAGTTGTATCTAGTCCTGGGGACCATTCAGGCTTGTTTGCATATATATATATATATTATATAATATATATATATATATATATATATATATATATATATATATATAATTTCTGAGGTCTAAAAAAAGAGGTTTTTGGATTTCTCGTTTGAACAAGCCAAGCGTACGTTTTATAATCACATCCCTAAGGCGAAACCAGAAATTATTAACTCATTGGTTGTACCTTATGCGAGTGGGACTTGAAAAATGTCTTTGATTTTTAAGAAACTTAATATAAATTTGGTGTTCACTAATAGTACGATCAAATCCAATTTATAAAAAACTCCCCTGGTACAGCAGGTTGCGTGTATTCAATTCCTGCAATGATGTGATTCTGTGTACCTTGGACAAACAGGAAAGTCCTTACAATTGCGGTTGTCACAACATGCTTATAGTATTAGAACTGCCCAAACGTCTAATGCATTGTATCTACATACGAATTTATGCGATCACAATATACTGGATGGTTGCAAAAAGCATTACCAATTGTGGGGATTTCGTGGAACGGAATTTGATTGAGTCTGCTCTAATCAGTCAGTGTCCAAATCTTCTTAATGTTAGTACTCGAATGTACAAACTTGATCCATTTTAAGTTATAATATTGCACAACAGTTTAAGAAAAAACTCTAACTGTTAGAGAGGCTTACATTGTCCTCATTATAATTTTATATTATATATTCGTTTATTGCATGTTCATGAGGCTTTTCTTTAATCTTTCATCCTTTTTCTCTGACCGCTTAATCTCTTTGACCATTCCAAGCTAAGCTTTACCTGTCTCTGGTTATTCTTTCCCTAGGGTTGGGTTGGTCAGGTGTCGGCCTATATATCCTCCCCCTTCCCTTCCTCTTGTCAGTCTGGTTGTTTGACAATGGCTTTAACGAGTCGAAACGTTACCACCTTTCATTTTTCTCTGTGGATTTTCCGCATAAAATGATCAGCGTTTTGTGATCGTCAATTGCATATATATATATATATATATATATATATATATATATATATATATATATATATATATATATATATATATATATTGTGACGGTAACGAGTTGGAAATGGTGGTCGGCAGTCTTCCAACTAGCAGGTGTCAGTGCTGGGCACATATAATATATAAAAAAAAGAAAAGGAAAAAAAAAGAGAAAAAAAAAGAATGACTGCGTGATTTGGTAATCTGTGGTAAGGTTGGAAAGACTAAAAGCAATAATAAAAAATATGGATTTTAATAACAATAAAAACACAAATTGAAATAAATGCAAAATCTTGGCTTACTGGCAAAAATAATAAACAATATAAACATGAAAATAGATTACGTTAATGGGGAGGGGAATTGATATACAAAAGTAAGTAAAATATGAATGCTGGAATATATGCACTAACTATGAACCTCTATTTGACCACACAGAGTGAGTCACTTAGGAGTTCACAGCTTGCGAGCACACAATATTCTGGCTGGCAGAAACGCAAGGAACTCCAACAATAACTGGTGAGGTCTTGTGATTGGCGGGGAGCCGGAGTGGAGTGTTGGTTGGCGGCCAATGAGGAAGCTGGATGGCCGCAAATCGCTCGTTAGGCCGTTGAAGGGTTCGGCGCTTCGACCAGGTGCAGCAGTGGGGGGGAAGGAGGGAGTTGCTGGTACGTGTGGCTAATATATGTACGTTTAGCCACTACAAAACGTATTTTGTATATTGATGAGGACAGGCGTGATTGCAGAAATAGCAGGCTAAATCTCTGATAAGAGATTATCGTCACAACTCTCCCCCGAAGCCTGCCGTTTCGGGTGAATCACGTCCACTGGAGGTAGAGTGGGAGGTGGAGCTGCCTCTACCTCATGCACTCTGGAGAGGGCATCAGCGATGATGTTATCAGGCCCCTTGATGTAGCAGATCTTTAAGTTGAAGCCTTGAAGATATAAAGCCCATCGCAGCAGACGTTGGTTATTAATTGGGCTTGATGTAAAAATCTCAGAGGGTTGTGGTCCGAATAGATGGTAGTGGACCTAGCACCGTGCAGATATGGTGCAAAGTGTTGTAAGCTCAGGACGATGGACAGGAGTTCCTTCTCTATAGTACTGTAGTTCTTCTGATGAGGCTTCAACTTGCAACTGTAGTAGCTGACAGGTAGAACCTCCTCGCCTCGCTGCTGCATTAAGACACTTCCGATGCCGGTACCACTGGCGTCGACATGGAGGATGAAAGGCTTCTTGATATCTGGTGAGGCGAGAATGGGATTAGAACAGAGGAGGAATTTGAGTTGTTCGAATGCAACGGTTTGCTCTCTGGTCCAATTATATCGTTGCTTGGGACTGGTTAAGGTGATTAATGGGGTTGCAACAGTGCTAAAATTCTTCACAAACCTACGGTAATAGGAAGCAAGACCAAGGAAGCGCAGGAGCTGCTTCCTGGTAGTATGCTGTGGATACTGTTGGATTGCTTGAATGTGAATGTTTAACGGAGCCAGGTTGCCACTCCCTATAACATGACCCAGGTACCGCACTTTACCTTTCGCGAAGGTGGACTTGCCCAAATTGATGGTGAGGCCGGCTTTCAGGAGCTTGTAGAACAATCGTTGTAGCTGGAGCAGGTGTTCGCTCCAGGTGTTGGATGCTACCACAATGTCGTCCAAATAGGCATAGGTGTTTTCCAAGCCCTGGATGACGCGGTTGACAGCTCTCTGAAAGGTGGCTGGGGCATTGCAGAGTCCAAAGGGAAGGCGATGGTACCTGTAGAGACCAAAGGGGGTTATAAAGGCGGACAGTACCTTAGCTCGCTCCGTTAAACTCACCTGGTAGTAGCCCTTTAGTAGGTCTACCTGAGACAGGTAGCGGGCATTACCAATGGCATCCAAAATGTCGTCTACTCTGGGTATTGGGTAGGCGTCCTTCACTGTGACCTGGTTCAACTTCCTATAATCCGTACACAGACGGATTTTGCCGTGAGGTTTGGGTACCAGGATGCATGGTGAGGCCCAGGGGGACTCACAGGGGGTAGCCAGTCCATGGTCCAAGAGATACTGTACCTCAGCCCGCATGACTTCCGTTTTGCTCGGGCTGATTCGGTAGAATGGTTGGCGAATCGGCTGGGTGTCAGGTAGCAGTTGGATGTCATGCCGAGTTACGGTACACTCTTGGGTCATCTCGAAACAACTCTTGATATTCTCTGACGAGTTTGATTAGTGGAGCACTATTATCGTCCTGAAAATGATGTTGAAGGTTAGTAAGGATTTCCGAGTTAGAGAGCGCTGTCTCAGTGTCAGTGCTCTCGGAAGGAGAAGCAGGGAAGGTCTCACTGTGGCTGTATGGACCTGTAAATGAGGTGAAATTGGTTAACACAGTGGGAGGAACCCCATGGTAGGGCTTGAGTAAATTAATGTGGCACAGCTGGGTCTTCCGCCGCCTATCGGGGGTCTCGAGAACGTAGTTGAAGTTGTTCCGGCACTCCTTAACACGGTAGGGTCCTGAGAACCTGTTCTGTAAAGGAGAACCTGGGATAGGGAAATAGGCAAGCACTAAGTCTCCTGGTGTAAACTTCCTTACTTTACAGTGCCGGTCGTAACGAGTCTTCATCCTCTCCTGGGCTCTCTGTAGGTTGTTGCTGGCAAAGGAATGGACCCTCTCTAGAATGTGTCGGAGATTTTGGAGATACTGGGGCACACTCTGATGCTCACTGAAGGTGTCATCACGTAGAGAATCCTTGAAAGCCTTGAGAGGTGTACGGCACTTACGTCCGTAGAGCATCTCATAAGGAGATACTCCTAGTGACTCGTTGGGAAGACTTCTGAAAATACACAAAATGAGATCAATTTGCCTATCCCAATCCTTTGAGGTCTCATTACAGAATTTTTTTAAGAGTGCCTTGATGGTTTGATGACTACGCTCGAGAGAACCCTGTGAAGCAGGATGATAGGGGATGGACAGTACCTGTTTGATGTTGAACTCCTCCAGAGTCCGTTTGAAGAGATCACTGGTGAAGTTGGTACTGTGGTGTCTGTGTATAGCTGAGATAGTCTTGGTTGTAAGGTTGATGTAAAGTCATTCCTGGTTACTGACTTTAATACTTAAATAACTACATGATAGAGTAGCTCCCAAGCTGGTAGCGTCCTGTATGCTGTGTTTACCTCTTCTCTTGGCGTCCAGCCGCCGCACATAGAAAACGGATGGTACCATTTTCTGTGAACATGACATCCCTCCTTTTCTTTAAAAAGAATGAATACAGGATGTCTACCATGCTTGTAGCACAAAGCAAAGTTATTGACACAAAGTAAGTTATTAACATATCAAGAGATATTGCATACATTTAACATTAATTAAACACACAAAGAATTTAAACAATCTTTACCACAAAGGATTTCAATGTTAAAAATACATATGCAATGTTAAACAAACATGAAAGAAACTGTAATACAAAGTTACAAAATATTGAATGAGAGATCTGCATTATTCAAACAATATTAAATTTAGTTCAGCATAAAAGTAAATACTTTGCATTACATATGAACACAATTAATCATTATATCGTGTAGGGCGTTTAACATGACGTTTTGGACGAGAGTCCTTAAATACAAAAACATCCCTCGATGAATTGTTTATCGAGTTATAACTCATTTTTTCTTTTTCTTTTGCACGACTTTGCACTTCATCATTTTCTACACTATTTGGAATCACTTTGAAATAAGCCAATTACGTGTTATACTATGATCTCTATTACTCGCTGTTACCATAGTTCCTTTTACACTAATCACTTTATATGGTTTTGTATCATACGGCATATCTAGCTTTCCCTCTTTTTTCTTTTTAACGAGAACAGTATCTCCAACCTTTATGAATTGTTCCTTTGCACGTTGATCATGAGCAATTTTCATTTTGCCCTTCGCTAGTGCATCCTTCTGAGCGAGACGTTTATCCGTTACCTTGGCTGGCATGACAGGTAGTGCGATTCTCATAGGACGTCCAAATAAAAGTTCGCCAGGCGATTTGCCCAGTGTTCCATGCGGTGTTGTACGGTAGTTCCTGAGAAAAGCATACATAGCTTGTTTCCAGGATCGTCCTTCGGCATGAGCACAGCGTACAGCTTTCATGAGAGGTTGCATGAATCTCTCTACTTCTCCATTTGCTTGAGGATGTAGTGGCATCACACGGCGGTGTTTGAATCCAATATGCTCAGCAAAGTTGACAAAGTCTTGTCCATTAAATGGCGGTCCATTGTCCGTCTTGACAACTTCAGGAATGCCAAAGTTTGAAAAGATCTTGTCGAGTTTCGGGATGACAGCCTTTGCAGATGTGGAAGTGATGATTTCTACTTCTGGATAACGTGAGTGATCATCAATGACTACCATCAAGTACTCTCCAGTTGGTAGCGGTCCACAGAAGTCCATCGATACTTCCATCCATGGTGCAGCAGGTAGTGGTGAAGGTTGTAGAGGTGTTGGTCTTGAAGTATCCACTGCAGCTTGGCAAGGGACACAGGCATCATGCATGTCCTTAGCTTGACGATCAATGCCAGGAAACCACACCTTTTCTCGTAGCAGCTGTTTGGTCCTTACAAGACCTTGGTGTCCTTGATGTGCAAGCTTCAGAGCACGTTGCTGGAGAACAGCTGGAATGACGATACGAGTACCTCGCAGCACGGTGTCGCGTTGTTGCGTAACACTTAATTCTGTCTGGATGCGTTCAAGTGCTTTGAATGCATCTTGGTCAACTCCTGAGGGTGGGATGCGTGGAAACTTTTTCTTAGTCAATGCATCCACTGTTGCTTGCAGAGTTGGGTCCTCTAGGGTTGCAGTACGGATTTCGTCAAGAGTGAGAGCCTCGGGGACTGCATCACAGGTTACAGAGTGTACATATTCCTCGGCAACTTGCTGATGCTTGGTGATGGTGAAACTGTTGGCAGGATGTCGACTGATGTAATCAGCGGGATTGCCTGCACCTGGCTTGTATTTCACCGTAAAGTTGTATGGTTGCAGACGAAGAGCCCATCTCTCAATGCGAGCTGGTGGTTTGGACTTTGGATTATTGAAGATGGTCTCCAACGGTTTGTGGTCAGTGACTATCGTGGTAAAGGGTGCCCAAGCAGATACACATTGAAGTGTTCACAGCCCCATACAAGAGCAAGAGCTTCCTTCTCTGTCTGACTGTATCGTTGCTCAACATCTGTGAGAGAACGGCTGGCATAGGCAATTACTACTCTTGAATCTGGTTCACCAGGTTTGTGTTGGGCTAACAAGCACCTAAACCAAAGGACTAGCATCCACCTGTTAACTCAGTGTCCATTGATGGATCAAAGTATGCAGCAGTCGCATTTTCTACTAGTGCATCTTCACAGCATCAAATGCATTTTGCTCGACATCCTCCAGTACCATGAGATTTTCTTCAGGAGCTCACGTAGAGGCTTCGTAATGGTAGAAAATCTGGAATGAAGCTAGAACAGTAGTTTGCCATTCCAGAAAACTATGTACTTCATGGATTTTGAAGGAGGTGCAGCATTCTGATATCTGCAACTTTCTTAGGATCTGGAGAAGACCTTTGTCACTAAGTACATGTCCAAAGAACTTCAATTTATGTTGATTGAACTCACACTTTGCTCGGCTTAGCGTCAATTTCTTTTCTCGTAAGCGTTGATTGTTGCACGAAGAGCTTTGTCGTGTCAGCTTGGGTACGGCATAAACATGTGTCATCAGACATGTTGTCAGCATTAGGTATATCTTGCAATCCCTGGCTGAGGATGTGCTGGATACCTCAGCAGCACTGTTAATACCAAAACCAGGGCTTGTACCTATACAACCTCGATGTGTCGTAAACGTGTGATGAATCACTCTCATCTCAAGTTCAAGCTGATGATAGCCCTTGTTTTAAATCTAACTTGCTGAATACAGTTGCACCATTCAAGCTGTAATCATATCATCTACAGTGGGGTGTAGGATGTCGTTCACGCATTATTGCCTTTGTTGGGAACAACGATGTCTACACAAATGCGTATCTCATCTGGATGTCTTCGGCTTTGGGTGGAGTGACAATTGGGCTTACCATGGTGTTGGGCCTGTTACCGGTTCAATGATATCTAGTTCTATCAGCCTATACCAGTTCGGCAGCGACTTTCTTGCGAGTATGGAATGGTTGTCGGCGCATGTGGTTGGGCACTGGAATTACATCTGGGTTGATATGCAGAGTACCTTGCTATCAGTAAACAACCTATGGATTTAAACCGATCAGAAAATGTCGCAACAATAGCATCAACATTGTATGCAGATTCCACTGCTACAGCATTAGAAAGCTGAATTAGCCCCAATTTGGTTGAAGTCTTGTAACTGAGTAGAGACTCCTTTTGCATTCCTAACAAACATGGAATGTAGTAATGAGCATGTGCCTTCTTTGACTTAATCTCTGCAGTTAAAGTTCCAATCACTGGTAGGGCTTACCTTTGAAGCATAGGCAGTTGGTTTGCCAATATAGTTTTCAAGCTTTGGGAACTGTTTTTTAAATTTTTCATACTGTGGCACTCAAGCAGATGAGTGTCGAATGCTGTTTGATCCATTGTCACATAAGAAGTTTTGAGACAATGGCCAGCAATGTATACTATAGTCTCTGGTTTGTTTGGAAGATCATTCCATGTTGTGATTGATTGTACTCCATAAGTGTAATCACATTCACTGTCATCTTAGACTGGTTGTAATGAAATGTGTCTTGTATATTATTAATATGCTTGATTTGAGGTGCAATATTGTGTATGCCACCTCGACTCCTATGACTTGACCCTTGTACATTGCTTTTATTTAGTGATTGTGGTTTTCTTTAGTGCGGAACGACACATAGCACCAAAAATGACCTAGTTTTCTACAATCATAGCACTCTTACCTTGTGCAGGACAAACAATATCTGGGTGTGGGTAATCTCATCCACAATTGTTACATTTATTGTTGACAACCTCTGATGTGAGTCCTTGTGCCTGCTTGAGTCTTGTTCCATGACTCCAGTTGTGATGTGGTTCTCCGCTCAATTTACTGTTAGGTTTGGCATGATATCTTCTATGATCATGGTGTCCTCCCTGAACCTTACACAATTCATGGCTGTTAGTAACAGAGGCAGAACCGGTTCGTTGGCACGGCACGCCATGGCACGAGACTCACGTGCAGCATCTTCCATGTCGACGCGCCATATCCAGTATCTTGTTAAAAGAACTTTCATCATCAAAAAGTTCTAGAGCTCTTCAACGAAGACGGTGCTATGATTTATGCATGTTTCAATTAGTTGCTGTTTGATTTCGTTGTCAACATAAGCAAACTCACAGTGGGCTGCTAAAACCTGTAGCCGGGTATGGTATTGATCAACAGTTTCATTCGAGAGTTGTCTTGTTCGCCTGAAGTGCCTAATTTCCATAGCTGTATTTTGTCTTGGTTTGAAACGCTCAGTTAATTTGGCCTTGGCGGTGTGATAATCTTTGGCACCACCACCGGGCCTATCTTTTCCAGTGTGTATCAAAGATACTTTCCAGCAACAAACACTCTATCACCTGCATATGAAGCAGAAAGCACGCTTTCTTTCCAGCACTTCTGCTAGTCAGAAACTATCACAAGGCTCTGTTTCAAACCTTGTAGAGCCATTTGACCCACCTCTGTGGACAGTTTTGGTCTGGGCACAGTCCAGGATCAAATGCAGGCAACTGAGGTATATCGTTGGCCATTTTATACTGAATACAATTATAACTTATCCACTTACAAATGTTCCTCAGAATATATAACTCTTTCTGCACTGTATATGTTATTTTAGAATTCACTGTAATTACTTGAATTTTGCAATGCACACAAGCATTTTAATGCAAAAGTCAACAACAGTGCACAACACAGCAGCAACGAACTTCTACCTAGCCCTTGTGCACATGTGCTGTTACTCCTACTCACAGCTGCACAGCAGTTGTTAGCAGTTCGCACAGCAGTTGTTAGCAGTTCGCACAGCAGTTGTTAGCAGTTCGCACATTTGGCAGCAAGTAGGCATAAGTTGGTGTCACAGCGTTGGAAAAGAGTATTTGGTGCGGCACGGAGCGTCGTGTCGTAACCAAAACAGTAGGGTTTTTGTATCACTGCCATCAAATCGTCGTTTTGTCCACAGCGTCGGCAGATTCCTCCATTCACAGCTTGTCAGCACAGATTGGGTAGCACACATCATTGGCCAGCACACAGCAATGGCAAGCACACAGCAACGGCCAGCACACAGCAACGATTAGCACACAGCAACAGTCAGCACACAGCATGGGGTTGCATACAGCCTCGGGTATGGTGCTCACAGACCGCTTCCTCCCTCTCTGGGCGACACAGCATGCTCCTTCCTCGTGTTTTGTTGAACAAAATATCCTCGCCGTTTCCCAGTTTCATCGTCGTCGCCAGTGGGTGTCATGTGTTATACTGAGATAAGTCTTGGTTGTAAGGTTGATGTGAAGTCATTCGTGGTTACTGACTTTAATAACTAAAATACACGTCATGATCGAGTAGCTTCCAAGCGGGTAGCGTCCTGTATGCTGTGTTTACCTCTGCTAGTGGCGTCCAGCCGCCGCGCTCATAGAAAACAGAAGGTACCATTTTCTGTGAACATGCAGGAGGTCCACAGTCGATGTGAATCTCCCTCGGAAATCCATACTGGGGAAAGATTTTACCAGATAGATTCTTCACACTAGTAGCAGTTGTAATATTTTTCACTGGAATGCTATCGGAAATCTGGTGGAAGCACACAGGATGGTTAAGACATATGAGTTGCCTGCATGGTCCGGGGTAAAGGACTAACACAGTCTATGATGAGCTTGTGGAACGGTTTCTCAGGCCGACCCCTGGATGGGTATGAGGGGGGCTCTGGGAATGGAAACGTTCGGTATCCCGGCTAACTGACACACGTGGCATAATTTGACATGCGATTTGACGTCGTTTACCATACCTGGCCAGTAGATAGTCTTGTTCCGAATTCCATGGGTAGGTTTTGTTGAACCCATAGTGTGATAAAGCTCCGTGGGCCAGGTGTGAAATCGTGGGCCGCAGGCTGGTGGGACATCACTAGTGTTTCAACGTTTGCCCAATCGTCCCTTTCCTTCAGTTTACTGGGTCTATCACCTGCGATAGAGTATTTCGCTCTCCATAAAGACCCCAGGAACACCGTCGGATTGGGTGTTCATCCTGACAAGAAAATTGGTGGTCAATGGTAAGATCATCTCTCTGTAAACTTAAGGAACTCCACACGCGGCTCAGGGTTAGGGTGTAGTTTCGAATGGTCCTGAGGGGCAGCGGTAGCAGTAGAGGCGGACTGGCTGTGGACGTGCAGCTTAGCACTGCACGAGTTGGTCACATAACAGGAGGAGATCTTTCATCACTCTCTTGAACCTTTATTGGGAAATGTTCAAAAAGCGGGTTATCCACCACCGAGTTGCTTACCTTGGATATGTCCTTGACGATCAGGTTGTTCCGTTGTTGGTCTTCTGCCAAGGCGCTGCCCAGGAGAAGTTGCACCACAGGCATGGGAAAAGGCTTCCCCCTGACGGCGACTTGGACCTCACCGGGCACGAAGGGAAAATCCCAGGGTAATCTCGGGCAAGTGGATAAGGACTTGTAGCAGTAAGGTCAGTGGTGAACGCAGTCTCTCCTGTGTCGGCGACGTTGCGCACAGCTGCCGATATTTTCAAACCGATCGCATTTGTAGCGCCGTGCTGTGGTCTCCTCAGGATCTTAGTCCGAAACGTCCCTCCTGAATCTTCACCGTTGGTAGACAGATGG
>WNGS01076054.1:0-10824 GCA_020271785.1 Procambarus virginalis | reverse complement strand
GTCCAACCAATCAATCATAAAGCAGTACAAATCTTATTGCCAGGAGCCCAAGTGATCGCTCCCACCGACAGTGTGCTGCTAGGGGCACCTCTGGGCTCGAACGCCATTGAGGTAGTCCTCGAAGAAAAGCTTAAAGACCTGAGGAGGATGGAGGCGCGAATAGGGGCTTTGGATGCTCATGATGCGTTGTACCTTCTTACAAGGTGCCTGGCCTTGCCCAGACTTACCTATTTCCTCAGGTGTGCTCCTTCTTTTGACAGCCCAAAATTAACGGAATACGATTCACTCCTAAAGACAATAACTATGAAAGTGTTAAACCTCTCCCTGCAAGATGACCAGTGGGACCAAGCAACGCTCCCAGTTAGACTCGGGGGTATAGGTATTCGCAAGGCGACACAGTTAGCATTGCCGGCATTCTTATCCTCGACCAGTGCTACAAGTGAATTAGTGAAGGAAATACTACCAGAATACCTAAGGAACTCCATTGGGATTCGTGATCCCAAATTTGTGGAAGGAGCTGGTCGGTGGGACACACTCGCCAATTCACACACCCGACCAACTTGTCCAAACGACGGTAAACAGGCCAAATGGGATAGCCCTATAGTGGAGAACATCGCCAAAGCATTGCTGGACGTAGCTTCTCAGAAGGACAGAGCGCGTCTCCTAGCTGTGCAAGCCCCCCATGCTGGGGACTTCCTGTTGGCAGTCCCTAATTCCGCCTTGGGCACCCGCCTGGATCATCGGGCCCTAAGTATTGGTGTTGCTCTGCGCCTTGCCGCCCCTATCTCCACCGAGCACCGGTGTATTTGCGGCCAGGCACGGGCAGACCAATACGGCAGCCATGGTCTCATCTGTCGTAAGACACAGGGAAAGATTGCCAGACACGAGGCAGTCAATGACATCATCAAGAGAAGTTTGGCTACAGCTGGGTGTCCAGCACAAAGGGAACCCCAGCTGTGCAGACCTGACAACAGCCAAAAACGCCCAGATGGAGTCACCCTGCAGCCATGGAGGGAAGGTAAACAGGTCGTGTGGGATTACACCTGTGCATCTACATTGGCTGATACCTATTTACGTTACAGCTCAGCGGAGGGAGGTGGGGCAGCCACCTTCAGGGAGACCCAGAAAATCCACAAGTACAGAAACCTAGAACGTTGTTACAGGTTCGTGCCGATAGGCTCAGAGACTCTGGGCGCCTGGGGTAAATGTGCACTCAAGTTTTTAAGGGAGGTTGGTGAGGAACTCATTGGGAAAACTAGAGACCCACGAGCAGCCAGTTTCCTATTCCAGCGCCTCAGTGTCGCAGTGCAGAGGGGAAATGCGTGCTGTATCCTGGGTACGCACCCAACCTCCGAGGAGCTGGACGAGGTCTTCGAACGCTGATTGTTTAATTGTTATATATTTGTGTGTGTGTGTGTGTTCTCTGTAAACTGTAGCATTGCAATAAAATAAAACAAAACATACAAAAAAATAATAGGGGTGGTAGGAGAAGAAAAGAATTAAGTATTCAGTGAGAATCCACAAGATCTTCTCTGAATGCTCTTTGTTTTCTTCTTCGAGGATGTGGGTCCCTGCAATTGCACCAGAGGTGGTACCCCTAATATATATATATATATATATATATATATATATATATATATATATATATATATATATATATATATATATATATATATATATATATATATATATATATATATATATATATGTCGTACCTAGTAGCCAGAATGCACTTCTCAGCCTACTATGCAAGGCCCGATTTGCCTAATAAGCCAAGTTTTCATGAATTAATATATTTTCACTAATTTTTTTCTTATGAAATGATAAAGCTACCCATTTCATTATGTATGATTTCATTTTGTTTATTGGAGTTAAAATTAACGTAGATATATGACCGAACCTAACCTAACCTAACTTTTCTTTATAGGTTAGGTTAGGTAGCCGAAAAAGTTAGGTTAGGTAGTCGAAAAATAATTAATTCATGAAAACTTGGCTTATTAGGCAAATCGGGCCTTGCATAGTAGGCTGAGAAGTGCGTTCTGCCTACTAGGTACGACATATATATATATATATATATATATATATATATATATATATATATATATAATATATATATATATTATATATATATATATATATATATATATATTAGGGTACCACCTCTGGTGCCACCTCTGGTATATATATATATATATATATATATATATATATATATATAATATATATATATATATTATATATATATATATATATATATATATATATAATATAATACATAAATAAACATAGGGACTATAAACATTTTGTCATGTGTGTGCTATCTTATGACAACGGGTTGATGGATTCTTTAATTATATTGAGCCAATATCAGTATATGGTAAAAATTGTTAAGCTGGCAATCTTAACAAAGCATACTAATTGATGTACCATAGTACCCAATAGGGTATCCAAAATAACTAAAACGTATATATTAAGATAGCACTGTGTAAGTCAGGGAAAATGATGTTACTCTGAAAATTACATAATATCCTAATATTAAAACATTTTATGTAAAACTTGAATTACTTTAAAAACCATGCAATTCTTTGGTAATTCCTTCAATATGGTTTTAAATAATAGTAAAGTTGGTATTATTAATTTAATGGTTTTGATTAACAAAACAATTACACTTCATTTTTTTTCTTAAATTGTTAAAGATTTTCATTCGCCTTGGTTTCTCGTCCAAATATTTTTTTTTTAATTATGCGTTTCGTATAATTTACCGGGACAAGAAGTCTCTCTAACTATGAGAGTGTTGGTGTGGTCATCCAACCCGTCCTCACACAAGACAGCACATATATGACTTAATGCTTAAAGTCTATATGTTGAATGTGATTTAGTACATATGTGATATATTCCCAGTTACCTTTTTACCAAGGCCCAAACTCTTCCTCACGTACCAATTAACGTCTCACAGTACCCGCACCATCAACGTAGATAGCAGAATAGTCGTGATTGGTTCAATTATAACGAAAATTGTAGTTTTCAGGACCCACATGGGTTGTGAAATTTACCTACTATTGTCCATGCTCTTAGAATATTACAGATCAGCTACATCCTATTGAAGGCTCGTAGTTTTGTTTTGAGAAATATTAGTTGTTCTTAGTAAATTATAATAAGCACTATTAATTATTACATAGAATAACAGTGCTTCACCAATCATTATTATACCATAGTCTGTGCTTTAAAATATTTAAAGAATGTTTTATAGGAACGCTAACAGAAAACGATTTACGTTGGAATGTCTATGGGGCAAACTACGGCAAACAAGATGGAATGGTGTCTACTATAGCAACTATAGGATGGGTATATTGTCCACTACCACCTGTTAGGTGAGTAAGGGGTCCAATACCACCCACAGGATGGGTATGGGGGGTCACATCCACCCGCAGGATGGGTATGGGGATCACATCCACCCATAGAATGGATATGGGGTCCAATAACACCCCTGGATGTGTATGTAAATAAAAAAAATAAATATGTTTATTCAGGAGAGGTACATACATAAAGAGATTTTACATAAGAGGATCGATTTATAGATAGAGCTAGTACATACAATGCCTAAAGCCACTATTACGCAATGCGTTTCGGGCAAGAAAACATTAATATCTAAACTTAATACTAATTGAGCAAAAGGAATAAAATGTTTTGAGAACAGATACAAATAAAGGTACAAAAAAAAAGGGGGGAACATGACTGAAAAGCAGCACAAATACAAAATGTAGACAAACAGCGTTGAATAAAAAAAAAATAAGACATGGGTTGACAATAGAGGGGTAAGGTAGGTTACAGGGAGTTTATCAGGTAGTGTTTAGTTTTAATCTTAAACTGGTTGAGAGAGGTACACAGTCTTTAACATGGTTGGGAAGGCCATTCCACATTCTGGGTCCCTTGATTTGTAGAAATTTCTAGTTTGATTAAGTCGTACTCTTGGAATATCAAAACTGTATTTATTTCTGGTGTGGTGCTCATGGGTTCTGTTACAGCTTTCAATGAAGCTTTTGAGGTCAGGATTGGCATTACAGTTCAGCGTTTTATATATGTATAATACACATGAGAGAATGTGCAGTGACTTAATATCTAACATATTGAGAGATTTGAGTAGGGGTACCGAGTGATGTCTGGGGCCAGAGTTGGATATTGTCCTAATAGCAGCTTTGTGTTGAGTAATTAGAGGACGTAAATGATTTGGGTAGTAGAACCCCAAGCACAAATACCATAGTTGAGATATGGATAGATGAGGGAGTAATAGAGAGTCACCAGGGCAGGCGGGGTACATAATATCTGATCTTAGAAAGAATGCCAACAGTTTTTGAAACTTTTTTGATATATTTAGAATGTGTCCCAGGAAATTAAGCTTGTGATCAATGAGAACGCCAAGGAATTTGCCTTCTAATTTGTTACAAATTTGGGTATTGTTAATCTTGAGATTTATTTGATTAGAGGATTTATTGCCAAACAGAATATAGAAAGTTTTGTCAATGTTAAGGGTGTTTGTTGGCAGTTAGCCAAAGATGGACTTTATTAAGCTCGGTATTTACTGTGGCATTTAGAGCAAGGGGGTCAGGACTGGAGTAAATGAAGGTTGTGTCGTCAGCAAATAGAATTGGTCTAAGGTGTTGGGAGGCATTTGAAATGTCGTCCATTGCCGCCCACAGGATGAGTATAGGGTCCAGTATCGCCCACAGGATTAGTATATAGGGTCCACTGCCGCCCACAGGGTCGGTAGGGGGTCCACTACCACCCACTATCGCAGAGTGCACTCCTGGCATTGAACGCACATAGCAGTGACACCCATAAAATAGTCAGTGATTTTCGAATGAATGTTTTAGCTGCTAAAGAAAACAGATTTGAAATTAAATTCCTATGGATACCATCACATGTTGGCATCTCGAGGCATGACACTGTTGATATGCTTGCAAAGACAGCCTGTAGAAAACCAGTGGTAGAAATTGATATGGGTGTTTCATTAGCAGTGACAAAGAGAATACTTAAACAAATATCTAATGAAGATCTCACCGACCTAACAAATTCACAAAGACCTGAAAGTTGTAGCATTAAATATTATGATAGATATCGTGAGGAGACATTCACATATGGGACTAATAGAACAAGAACCCAGCAATGTGATGTTATAGTGGCCAGAATTCGCCTGGGATATAGACGTATCTGGCAGCTTTCTCAAAACTCAAATGTCGAGTACCTAAATAAACATTTGATTTGAGTACACAATGTGTCAACTTTGTGAAAGAGAAAACATGCACTCTCTTGAACATTATATTGTAGAATGTCCCATATTGACTGACTTTCGCCCTCCTGGGCTGAGGTATGCTGAATTGTGTAATTACTATATGAGTACTGGAACACTTGATAATATATTGGACTTGTATCCAAGATTGACCATGTAATGTATCATTTATACAATGTATGTATGTGATGTAACTATATAACCTGAGCTTGTAAAAGCACCTTAATCACCTTCAGTGATTAAGTGCTTAATTGCACACTAGTTTCTCTGTCAGCTATCTCACCCTGTCAGAGTAAAAGAGACAAATGTATATGAATGCAAGTGTGTGTATATATATGCATGTATATATGTATATGTACGTATATATGTGTGTGTGTATGTATATGTATGTGTATAAAGTACATATGGATGCTGATCAGAATTGCATTTCACCTTTGTAAATGCACATTCATGACACTTCGAACACTTTATGTAGGGCATACGGAAATCTGTGTATCTATGTATTTAGGTATGTAGGTTAGCTTAGCATTTTAAAAGTAACAAATGTTCCGAACCATAATGGAAACAGACCCAACTATGGGATGGGTTAACCCAAGTATCGCGTTTCCAAAAGGGTCGCCCATGTTGGAAAAGACGAACGCCGAAAGAATATTGTTGAAAACATCTTGATGACTTATTAAACCAAAATTATTTATTAATCAGAAGAAAGACAAAAACGCGACCTATCTGTAAAACGTCTACCAGACAAATATTTTAAGTAAAACCGAAGATATTTGTAGTTGTATAAAAGGGGCAGTTTTCATCGCTCGTCGAGCTCGAAAACCGAAGCATTCATCTCAGAACCATGCCTATTTCACGCAGGATCCTTAATAAACGTAAGAGTTTTTATATGTCACAAGAAAGATAGAAATATAAGCTTCATTCTAAATACCTTACCATGGGTATATTAAATTTAAAGCGAAGATAGATGTACTTTTGTAATAGCCGAGCTCCGACCCCGGACAGATCGATCGACCGAGCAACTCTCTCTCAGAACAATGTATATTTCACGTGAATTCGTTAATAAACATATATGTTTTATATGTCCCAAGAAAGGCAGACATATAAGCTTCACTTTAAACACTTTACCATAGACATATTTAAAGTTCTAATGAAGATACATGTATTTTAAAAATTACGGAGCTCCGACCCCGTACAGACTGAACGACAGAACAACTCTCTCTCAGATCAATGTTTATTTCACGTAAATTCGTTAATAAACACAAATGTTATACATGTCTTAAGCAAGATAGAAATATGAGCTTCATTTTAAATACATTACAATAGACATATTTATAGCTCAAGTGAAGATACATATGTTTTTATAGTAGCGCTCAGTAGCTTGTCGGGCATGTAGTGCAGACGCCTACCCACTTGCCGATATATTGTATAATTAACAAAGATACGCTAATAAAGCCTAAAGTCTTATATGCCTCCAGAAAGACCGAGATATGAACATTATTATGATTGCACCAAATGAAATATATCATGTTCGAGGACAAAGATATATCAATTTTAAATTAAGTTCCGACTCTTGCTCGGGCGAGAGAGATGGGGCGACTCTCGCCCCATCTATTGGAGATTCTGTCCACTAAAGACCCAAAGCTACTCAAACCCTCTAGCATTATTTAAGTAATGAAGTAATATGGTATATTTACTCACTATAATGTGGGTGCTGAATGCAGAACATGAGAAAACATATATTTACTCCAAACCAATATAATTTCATTATGAAATAAGTAAATAAGTAGCATCAAAGGAAGTCGACGGTCCAAGCGTCAATGTTGTGGAGCGACTTATCCAAGATATATCGTTGTTTGGAAAGCGCTTTTTGGCATATCCAGTTGTCGCACTTCTCTGCACAAATTATCACAAATTTAAATTATAATGTTAACAAGTAGAATACGTATTTTTAATAAAATCTAACATAACTAGCTAGAAAACATTTAACATTTATTAAAAAATATATGTTTGGAAGTTAAATCGACTTCATAGGACAATAGTTTGTTATATATACTCGTTATTCGTTGACATGCGTTCGCTACTTAAACTACCTTGTACTGTACTTATGTAAAATCTCCCATGTCTCTTCACTCATCTCACCGAACCCTACAGGCTCTGTGATATATTGTTTAATTAAGATTCACAAATAAAGCTTATAATTGTATATGTTATCAAAAAGGTGTGGGATGTTTTCTTTTTTTTTTGCTGTCACGACTGCAATGCGTACGTCGCCAATGTACATGTGGCAGACGCTTCACGAAGCTGTCGGAATTAGCAAAATAGAAAATACGAGAGCAACCGTACAGGGCCTGGGAGCAAGGTCGAGTTAGAGTCCTTGTGGGTCTCTTATCAGACTAGCCTCACCTGGTCCTGCTCCACGTTGGTCGTTGGAATCTCCTCAATGATGTAACACTTTAAGGGACTCCTAGGGTCCTCATCAAATTTATAGTTTAGTGACTTACAGGCAACTCGGTGTTGAAGACACTTAGAGCTGAAGGCTGGCGTAATATTGGCAGTATTCAGAAGTGGTTCAACGGAAACACCGCATAAAGCTTAACAGTAGTTTATTTACTAACTTAACCACTAATACACAGGGTGCTTGATTTACTTTCGATTGGCGTCAGCAAAGCTATGGTTGCATTAGCGAGACTCTTGACGTCTGGCTAATCGACTCGTATCCACTCGTGGAGAAACACCTAACTTAACACAGTTGACAGCCAATCATTAACACGGCAACCTAACTGCCGGTATGCAAAGGGATCACAAGAGTTCCAACCGGATACTCGGTAATGATGATATGCAATAAACACAATAATAATCACACAATAACTAAATGTGTGGTGTATGTGAAGCTCACATCCACAGACGAGTGAAATGCTGTGATACCACACAGATAAACACGCATTCACCGTCGATTCACCTATAACCTGCGACAGGTATAAGAAGGTGAGAACTGTGGTTGATCCCTCAGATCAACACAGACACAATAAAACAATGACAAGATCTTGTACTTACAGATAAGGTACCTTTCCTTACGCACTCACTCAGACTCGTTTATACAAGCACTCGTAGGTGGCCTGACAGCTGGTTTCGCTCGTAGACACGGAGGGTACTCGCAGTATTTTTGAGATGATTTCGTGAGTAGGGGCGTGCTGTATGCTTAACAGACAGACACACGCGCACACACTGGCACTGACGGTGCGTGAGGTGGTGACGTCACGTCAGAGTGAGGGCGTCGGCTGGCGTCGGCTGGCGGCGGCTGGCGGCGGCTGGCGGCGGCTAGCGGCAGTACCATGCACTACACTGTACACTGTGGTACAGGTACACTGTGGTAAAGTCACACACAGATTACTTAGGCGGCGGCACTGCCTTAGTTCACTCTGAGTCACTCACGACGATCTTTGTCACCAGGGGTTACCTGATACCAGTCTGTTTCGCTCTGGAGATTTGTCACTTTAGGCTTCTAAACAATATATTCCCACTCGTGATTCTGGCGAGTGTGTGGTATATCGCAAAGACGCTGAGTTAACTTGACGGTGAGGGTTAGACGGTGATCAGTCTATTGGCCGGTAGAACAGAACACGTCCTCTGGGTATGGTCGCTCTCACGTGAATGAGTTTGCAAGGGTGCCGGGCATCTCGTGGCACACAACACAAAAGAAGTTACAATTTGACCAATAGCATTGCAGCAAATGAGCGGGAACCAATCATATTAGCTCGTTCGATGAGCAGTAGCAGGAGTGACGTCATGAACACGTCATAGCTGTTATTCCGCATCGCGCCGGTTGACCCCAGAGGTCAGACGCTGCTGGCGCCTTCCCCTCTGTCTCAGCGGGCACCAGCCATGTACTCACTGACCCTTTGGTAGCAAGTATACTTAGCTCCCTGTATCTACTTCCTGCCTAGACATACGGCGGCCTACGTATTTTAACAGTGTTCCTGGTTAAGTGGGCATTCTGGAGATACCCAACATGCCAGAAAACTATCCAGGATTAAGGGAAATAGGCTTTGTGCACAAGATCAGTGCACTGTGCACTGCAATGAGCCATTCAAGTCAGCTGTGGGAGGATCTTGGGAGACATACTCCCACATCACCCCCCAACAAAGATCGAGCTCCACAGCGTGGCGCTCGTTCCAACTCACACCGCTGACAACATG
Source organism: Procambarus virginalis (assembly GCA_020271785.1). Lineage (NCBI taxonomy): Eukaryota > Metazoa > Arthropoda > Malacostraca > Decapoda > Cambaridae > Procambarus > Procambarus virginalis. The sequence continues at coordinate 1,338 of WNGS01076054.1, read as the reverse complement.
TGCACAAACTGAGTGCACTGAGCGCGGCCGGGTCCAGCGGACCCCTTTTTCTATACAGCTAGGCGAGGCGGGGCCTCGTCTAGACTATTCTCTTCTGGTAAGTGAGGAATTTCTTCAGTCACCGGATCACATGTGGCTATCTGTTCAGGTTTTGAGCAGGCACTGTGGTTGGACGTAGCTCCAGGTCTGGGTCGGCTCAACGCCTCGAAACCCTGAGTGGCGCTGGTCTGTCCACTGCCTCTCTCCACCTGTGTCATGCCTGAAACATCAGAGACACTGGGAACCAGTGTCCGGTGATGCGCGTTGCGTTTCCTCGCTCATGTCTCCCTCGTTCGACGTCTCGTTAATCACCCCTGACCTACTCAACCAGTCAGCACCTACGGCTGAGAGCAGTGGGTTGTCGATCGGCTCTGTCGATGTCGAGGCCCGTGGTCCTCTCCTGTTTTTACGTCTTACATGCTTCTTCGGCTTTGTTGATACATCTACAGGAGGGTCCTCGTAGCGTTTGAGCATGTTGACGTGGTACTTCTTCCTGGCACCATCGACGTCGAGCACGTAGTTTAACGAGTGCGAGCACTCCACTACCGTGAATGGGCCCTTCCACTGCAGCAAGAGCTTGTTCCTGCTGGTGGGAAGTAACAAAAGTACCTTGTCACCTACACTGAACTTGCGTTCTTTTGCTTTTTTGTCGTATGTTTGCTTCTGGTACTCCTTTGCTTTTGCTAGCTGTTCTCGAGCCAGCTGACAGGTGTTCTCCAGCCGTTCCCGTAGATCGATGACGTACTCGTACGTCGTCTTGGTTTCAGGGGTACAGTCATCGCCTTCCCACAGGTTCCTCAGTACCTGCAGAGGGCCTTTAACTGTGCGACCGTACAAAAGCTCGAAGGGTGAGAACCCTGTGCTAGCCTGTGGCACCTCCCTGTAGGCAAACAACAAAGGGTTGATATACCTGGGCCACTCCCGAGGCTGTTCGATGCACATTCTCTTCAACATCTTCTTGAGAGTGCCATTGAAGCGTTCTACCAAACCGTTTCCCATAGCATGATAAGGCGTGGTGAGGGATGCTCTCGCTGTGAGCAGACGTCTGACTTGGTCCATCATCTCGCTGGTAAACTGTGTCCCTCGGTCGCTATGGATCCACTCAGGTATACCAAGGCGACTGAAAAAACCTACCAAGGCTTCCGCTACCGTTGACGTCTCGATGTTCTTCAGGGCAGCTGCTTCTGGGTACCTTGTTGCGTGATCGACCATGGTCAGGATGTACTTACTGCCGTCCGTTGCACTCGGTATGATCGGACCAACCAGATCAAGCTGACCAGCTTGAACGGCTGATCAATG
>WNGS01076049.1:4714-19122 GCA_020271785.1 Procambarus virginalis | reverse complement strand
CCAGGTGTGGATGCTACAACGATAATCCAAATAGGGCGTAGGTGTTATCCAAGCCTGGATGGCGCGGTTGACAGCTCTCTGAAAGTGGCCGGGGCATTGCATAGTCAAAGGGAAGGCGTTCATATCTGAAAAGTCCAAAGGGAGTGATAAGGCAGATATTTCTTTGGCTCGCTCTGTTAGACAATTTGGTAATACCCCTTGAGCAAGTCCACTTGGGACAGGTAGCGGGCATTACCAATGGCGTCAAGGATGTCATCTATTCTAGGTAATGGGTACGCATCCTTGACAGTCACATTATTCAATTTCCGGTAGTCGGTGCACAACCTGACCTTACCTTGTGGTTTGGGCACCAAGATACAGGGTGAGGCCCAGGGGGACTCACAAGGGTAGCCAGTCCATGGTCCAGGAGGTACTGTACCTCAGCACGCATGACTTCCTTCTTGCTAGGGCTGATTCGGTAGAATGGTTGGCGAATCGGCCGGGTGTCAGGGAGCAGTTGGATGTCGTGCTGAGTCACATTACACTCTTGTGGATCATCTCGGAACAACTCCTGATGTTCCTTGAAGATTTTGATGAGAGGTGCACTATTATTGTCCTGAAGTAATTATGAAGATCAGTTAGGATTTCCGAGTTGGAAAGCGCTGACTCAGTGTCAGTGCTTTGGAGAAGCAGGGAAGGTCTCACTGTGGAGGTATGGACCTTTAAAGGTAGAGTAGTAGCAACACAGTGGGAGGAGTACCATTATATAGCTTCAGGAGGTTGACGTGGCACAACTGGGTCTTCCGCCGCCTATCTGGAGTCTCTAGAACGTAGTTGTGGTTGTTTCTGCACTCCTTGATGCGGTAGGGTCCTGAAAACCTGTTTTGCAAGGGAGAACCTGGGATAGGAAAGTAAGCAAGCACGAAGTCTCCCTGTTTAAATTCCTTACTTTGCTGTGTGTCGTAATGAGTCTTCATCCTCTCTTGGGCTTTCAATAGATTGTTCTTGGCAAAGGAATGCACCCTCTCTAGAATGTGTTGTAGGTTTTGAAGAAACTGGGGCACATTCTGATGCTCACTGAAGGTGGCGTCACGTAGAGAGTCTTTGAAAGCCTTGAGAGGAGTACGGCACTTACGTCCGTAGAGCATCTCATAAGGAGATACTCCTAGAGACTCATTGGGAAGACTTCTGAAAATACACATGATGAGATCAAGTTGTTTATCCCAATCCTTAGAGGTCTCATTGCAAAACTTTTTTAGGAGTGCTTTAATAGTCTGATGACTACGCTCAAGAGAACCCTGTGAAGCAGGATGATAGGGGCTGGACAGTACCTGTGTGATGTTGAACTCTTCCAGTGTCCGTTGAAGAGATCACTGGTGAAGTTGGTGCCACAGTCACTCTGAACCTCCCTTGGAAATCCATACTGGGTGAAGATCTTCAGTAAGTGTTTCACCACAGTAGCAGCCGTAATGTTCTTTACTGGAACTGCTATGGGGAATCTGGTGGTAGGACACAGGATGGTTAGTATATAGCGTTGCCGGAACTGGTCCGAGGTAAAGGACCAACACAGTCTATAATAAGTCTGTGGAAAGGTTCCGCAGGCACCTGGATGGGTGTCAGTGGTGCTCTGGGGATAGAGATGTTCGGTTTACCTGCCATCTGACATGTATGACACTCTTTGACGTATTGTTTGACGTTATTAACCATACCTGGCCAGTAGTAGTCTTGTCGAATTCCGTGGTAGGTTTGTTAAAACCGTAGTGTGACAGTGCTCCGTGGGCCAGGTGTAGAATAGTGGGCCGCAGGCTGGTAGGAATCACTAGTTGTTCGACGTTGGCCCAATCGTCCTCCTCCTTCAGTTTACTGGGTCTGTATCTGCGGTAGAGCAACTCGTTCTCTAGGAAGAACCCAGGGATACTGTGTTGAGTCTCAGCCTGGAAGAATAATGGTGTCAAGGTAAGATCTTCCTCTGTAACTTACGGAACTCCAACGCGGTAAGATTCGGGGGTAGTTTCAGAGGGTCTTGAGGGACAGCGGTAGCAGTAGAGTCAGCTGGTTGCGGTCGTGCAGCTTGTGCACGGGTGGTCACCAAAACCGGAGGAGAAACTTCATCACTCTCTTGAACCTTTGCTGGAACATACTCAAAGATCGGATTATCCATTACAGAGGTACACACCTGGGGTTTGTCCATGACGATCAGGTTGGTCGGTTGCAGGTCTTCTGCCAAGTCGTTGCCTAGGAGAAGTTGCACTCCAGGCATGGGAAAAGGCTTTTCCTGATGGCGACTTGGACTTCACCGGTCACGAAGGGACAATCCAGGTGGACTCTGGCGAGAGGATAAGGAGTAGTAGCAGTGAGGTCAGTGATGAAGACGGTTTCCCCGGTGTAGGCGACATTGGGCACAGCTGATTTCAAATTATTGATTGAAGAGCCGCTGTGTCCCTCAAGATCTTCAGTTTGAAACGTCCCTGAATCTGAACCGTTGGTAGAGACAGTTCCAGGATACAGGTGTTTACTGAAGAGAGAAAGATCATTAACATGAACACCAACATTCATCACAGGCTTACCGGACTTAGGAGGAGTCTGTTTGGGTTTAGTAGATTCAGTAGTACCTTTGTATTGAGACTTACCACATTTATCTATGGTATGTCCATAGAGTCTACAATACTTACAGTACAATTGCGAGCTAGCTTGATCTTTTTCGTAACTGTACCAAGACTTCTTACTGGTAGGTGGTTCTGGTGTCAGCCGGTGGATGAGGCTGTAGGTGTCAGCCGACTTCGCACATTTTACGTAATCGGTCTTCTTCTGCTTGCTAAATATAAACGGACAGGAGGAGGTACACGCCTCAAGAATTCTTCAACTAGCATGAGGTTGACGAGTTCTGCAAAGGTAGAGACATGTGCGCTTCCAGCCATTTCAAAAAATACCTCTTTTGGTGTTAGCAAATTCTAGAAAGGTGGTGGTACTTGCCTTAAGGTGATCACGGATTTTCGTCGGTAGCTTTCGGTGGAGAGAAGGTAGGCGTCCAACACTGCTTGCTTCAGGGTCTGGTAGTCATTCTCAGACGCCAAAGTACTGAGGGTGACTGCAGCTCTACCTGTGAGATGTACTCTGAGAAGGGTAGCCCATTGGTCGGCAGGCCAGCTAAGTTGATTAGCTAGGGTCTCAAAGGTGGTAAAGAATACGTCAATCTCTGACTCTACGAACGGTGGCATTAACTTACTTGCATGGGAGACATTGAAACTTACTGGAAGACTGGCGGTAGCTTGCTGGCGTTGAGTTTCCAACTTAGTTCTTGTCGACGACATCTTTTTCCTGTCGACGACATGCTAGAGCCAGATCCGCTTGCTGTTTGTCGTGCTCGCGTTGCATCTCCAGGTGACGTTGTTTTACTTCCAACTGTACTCGCTCACACTCTTCGAATAGGGCCATCTCACGTTCTTGCTCTTCCTTCTTCATGGCAGCTGCTTCCTTTTGTTGCTCCTGCTCGATCTTGCAAGTTCGAGTTTAAGTTTCATAGTGGCCAAATCATGTTTATCTGCAATAGTGTAATGTTCGTGAGTGTCAGAGTCTATTACCCCTTCATCTAAAAAGTGATCTAAGAGAATGTTGTGTATCTCATTCTGTTGGCTCCATGGGGAACATCTAGTTGATACTCATGTGCAAGAGTTTGTAATTCGGTCCTCTTGGCACGACTTAAGTTCCCTATTTCACCTGCTGGATTAGTACGGAAAGCTTGGAGACGAAACATGGTGAAGATTAGCAAATAAATGGACAACGAATATACTGTTGTGATATGGTGAATATCAGAAACAGGACAACGTGACAACTGGTACCTATCATATGGAATCGTTAACAATTAATGTTAATTCAAGATGGTAAATGATTAATAAATCAAGATCGCAGGAAATCTTGTACCCGGTACTCACTGTAGGAGAATAAGGGCAAGAAAATCCTACTAATTAAGTGAAACTGAGTTTCTAAAACAAATGAAACATTTAATTGCTCCAAAAGTGAATTAGGTAGTCCAAGAATGTAGGCATACCTTGCCGAGTCTCTATAGGACATAAAGCAAGTTTTTCCCACTGAAATGAAATATGATACTTACAGAATTAGCGAACTTTGTGCTCTGAAAAAGAAAGCTAATTCGCTACTAAGTGTGTATTAAACAAGTGTATTAAAGCCAAGTACACTTACCACAAATTTATGTTCTGGTACCAGTACCTGAGTGAAGCTTCTTGGACAGGCACCCATGTATGTGACGGTAAAGTGTTGGAGTAAGGTGTTCGGCAGTCATCCAATGGCAGGTGTCAATGCCTGGTCACACAACAAAAAAAAGAGACTGCTTGCCTGTTTGTCTGTGTAAGGTAAGGGAAGACACGCAAAACACAAAGTAAAAATAATGAAACTTTAATTAATTTAGAAAAGCAAAATAAAATAAAGACAATCTCTTGGCTTACGTGACAATACTAAACAAAGCAAAAAACACAAAATAACATAAATAATTACTAGAAAATATTATGAGTAAATGTACAATGTAAATCAGGTGCTGAGAATACTGGCTATAGCTGCTACCTCCCTTTGGTATACGTCAGCCAGGGCCGTAATATACCAGAGAGAGATGTCAACTGTGAGAGCACAATGGATATTCTGAGGAAAGTCTGCTGGGGCGACCCAGACGTTGACTTGGGTAGATGGCGTGCGTGGTGCAGGGCAGGTGTGCTGCTGGCATCACCAGCAATCCCAAGCAGGCAGGCAGAGAATGGGTAGTTAGCTCGTTGAAGTGTCGCTCTGAGCCGGTGACGGGGGAGGGTAAAGGTGGGTATGCAGGGTACGTTTTGCTTTCTGGTCAAAACGTTTTGTGCTACTGCTGGACGTATCTTTAATGTAGCATCTTTTACTTGTAGTATTTGATGTAACTTATATAGGGAAGAGCAGGCTCAATCTCTCTTGAAAGAGATTATCGTCACAATATATATATATATATATATATATATATATATATATATATATATATATATATATATATATATATATATATATTTCTGCTTAGTCATCAAACAAGTCACAGAGGTCCTGTCCAGCGAGCTTAACATCTGGTTCTTGGATGATGGTACCCTAGCTGGTTCCCAAGACTCCCTCCTGGAGGACATCAGAAAAATCCAGGAGCAAGGTGCAGTTTTAGGCCTCACCCTGAACCCTTCTAAATGTGAAATAATATGTTCCAACCAGGGCATCGTAGAGAGAATAGAGGGTCTTCTGCCAAACATCCATAAAACTAAACCTGAAGACAGCACACTCCTAGGAGCTCCCCTGGGGTTGAAAGCCATCGATGAGGTCCTTGATAAGAAAATCGCCGACCTTAAGAGGATGGATGGGAGGATTGAGGATATTGATGCTCATGATGCACTCTACCTCATCACCAGATGTCTGTCCCTCCCCAGGTTAACCTACTTTCTGAGGTGTTCACCATCTTACAGTAGCCAAAAACTAAGTGAGTATGACCGGTTACTGAAATCAATGCTAGAAAAAGCCCTTAACCTCTCTCTTGATGACCTGCAGTGGAAACAAGCCTCTCTTCCCGTAAGACTTGGGGGCCTCGGAGTTCGAACAGCAACGCAAATCGCTGTTCCAGCCTTCCTGTCCTCCTTATCAGCATCCGACGACCTTGTGAAGGAAATTCTACCTGCCCACTTACATCAGCTGGCAGGTGTACATGATCCCAATTTTACACGCTGTGCCACAGAGTGGGCCTCTCGTGCAGGCCCATCACCTCAACCACCATCCCCAAAAGCCCACAGGCAATCCAGCTGGGATGGCCCCATTGTAGACAAAGTTGCTGCAGAGTGCCTGGGTGCTGCATCAACACAGCACGACATTGCTCGCCTCACAGCAGTAGCAGCCCCTCATGCAGGGGATTTCCTGTTAGCAACCCCAATGTCGGCAACTGGCACGCGTCTCACACCACACGCCCTCCGAATTGCTGTGGCCCTCCGCCTTGCTGCCCCAATCCACACCAGATATAGGTGTATTTGCGGCGAGGTGGTGGCTGACAGGTACGGCCACCATGGCCTACTCTGCCAAAGCACGGGAGGATGGCACTCGAGGCACAGTGAAGTTAACGACATCATCAAGAGGAGCCTCACCACAGCTGGATGCCCAGCCGAGAGAGAGCCTCGTTACCTAACGCCCCGTAACTCTGATGCTCTTATTGGTCGCCCGGATGGTATCACAGTGAACCCCTGGAAGAATGGCAAGCAGTTGGTATGGGACTACACGTGCGTATCAACCCTGGCTAACACCTACATTGACCTCAGTGTTGCACAACCAGGTGGCGCTGCCACCCACAGGGAAGCAGCCAAATCCCGTAAGTATAGAGAACTTGATCACCACTACAATTTTGTCCCCATTGCTTCTGAGACACTCGGCGCCTGGGGTAAAAGTGCTACCAGTTTTTTGAAGGAACTGGGTTCTAGGCTCATTGAAACAACAAGGGACCCTAGAGCTGCCAGCTTTCTTTTCCAGCGCCTCAGCGTGGCGATACAGAGGGGAAATGCGCACTGCATCCAGGGTTCCTGCCCGCCATCTGAGGAGCTGGAGGAACTCGACAACCTATGATAACCATCTTTGTAACCTATATGTAACTCCTTTTTTGTAACACAGTTCAAATAAAGAAATATATATGTACATACAAAAGAATGGGGGTGGTAGGAGAAGAAAATATTAGTGTTCAGTGAGAAACCACAAGGTCTCCTCTGAATACGTTTTATTTTCTTCTCCGAGGCTATGGGTCCCCACATTGGCACCAGAGGTGGTACCCATTTATTAAAAAAAAAAAAAAAAAAAAAAAAAAAAAAAAAAATATATATATATATATATATATATATATATATATATATATATATATATATATGTATATATATATATATATATATATATATATATATATATATATATATATATATATATATTGTCGGGGTTTCTCTCTCGGACTTATATCCTGGCATGGTCGCCAATGTCAGGGTGTCTCTCTCTCTTACCCAATCACCACCACATAGTAGTAGTGACAACTGTTACTTACTGTAGCCCTGCGGGTCTTCTCTCAATCCTCACGGTGCCACTGTTCACCAGGAGAGTCTCCCAGTCTATCTCCGGCCGGTTTCGTAGCCTGAAGACGAGTGGAAACACGATCTACTCTCTTGATCATGTGCCCGCCCCAACTGAGGGCTCTACTGCTAACTAAAATGTCGCCAACTGGTGTTTTCCATGTCCAGTAACACTTCAGTGGAATGGTGGAATTATGGTAGTAGACGTAGTGGCCCAAGAGAACACTAATCAAATTTGGTAACAGGCAGGTATGTGTCTCAATCACTCTCTCTTTTCAATGGACTCAATAGCAACAAAGTAATGGAGGGATAACACAAACACGAAGGTGGTTTTGTATTTTACTTAAAAGATTGAAGTATTATAACTCTGGATCAGCAACAAGGCAACGAAATACATGAGCAGCAATAATTCCCTCTTCATAAATCTGGAACACTACGCGATGGCAACACTCCCCCACCACCGCGAATTCCCACGCCCCAAATGCAGTATTATCGAACTTTTGTAACTCGCGAGATGCCACGCCCACTCACTATCTGCTCACTGTACTTATTATCTTGGCGTGAAGTGTCTAGTTCTTTAAATTCACAGTAAATCACTATACTGGCAATAAACACAGTAAATCACTATACTGGCAATAAACACAGTAAATCACTATACTGGCAATAAACACAGTAAATCACTATACTGGCATTAAACACAGTAAATCTCTATACTGGCAATAAACACAGTAAATCACTATACTGGCAATAAACACAGTAAATCACTATACTGGCAATAAACACAGTAAATCACTATACATATGAATATACTATTCAATAACTCCAGCATATATATAGATCACTTCATCAATATTTATAATAACGTGGTAATACTGGGCACACAGCCTTACACTAATAAATGGTACATATATATATATATATATATATATATATATATATATATATATATATATATATATATATATATATATATATATATATATATATATATATATATAAGTCGTACCTAGTAGCCAGAACGCACTTCTCAGCCTACTATGCAAGGCCAGATTTGCCTAATAAGCCAAGTTTTCATGAATTAATTGTTTTTCGACTACCTAACCTACCTAACCTAACCTAACCTAACTTTTTTGGCTACCTAACCTAACCTAACCTATAAAGATAGGTTAGGTTAGGTTAGGTAGGGTTGGTTAGGTTCGGTCATATAACTACATTAGTTTTAACTCAAATAAAAAAAAATTGACCTCATACATAATGAAATGGGTAGCTTTATCATTTCATAAGAAAATAATTAGAGGAAATACATTGGTTCATGAAAACTTGGCTTATTAGGCAAATCGGGCCTTGCATAGTAGGCTGAGAAGTGCGTTCTGGCTACTAGGTACGACATATGTATATATATATATATATATATATATATATATATATATATATATATATATATATATATATATATATATATATGTGAGAAAGCTGCATGAACGCGCAAGCCATATATCACTAAGAACTCTTTGACCCGGCCAGGATTCGAACCCATGCCGTCCAGGATCACCCCTAAACGTACACAGTACCGTGACCACCGCACCAATGATCGTCTATATATATATATATATATATATATATATATATATATATATATATATATATATATATATATATATATATATATATATATATATATATATATATATATATATATGTCTCATTAAATATGACCGCATATTCAGTATTTACTATCTTCTGATTTAGGGCTTCTATCCCTCTAACTATTTCTTAGCATCAGGGCTTAGCTGAAATAGGATCCTATTTCAGCTAAGCCCTGATGCTAAGAAAATAGTTAGAGGGATAGAAGCCCTAAATCAGAAGATAGTAAATACAGAATATGCGGTCATATTTAATGAGACATGTTTAAAAGAAAACCTGCTGCCAGTATACACCAATATATATATATATATATATATATATATATATATATATATATATATTTATATATATATATATGCACATACTTGCATGAACCACAAGAGAAGATTAACAATCTTTAGACAACACCCACCAGTGGGACTCGAACCCAGAAAGCACAACTATCTTCCAATAGCTGCCATAACTAGTATGCCTTAACCCACTACACCAAGTCAGACCCTTAAAAGAGATAGAGACTTCGAAGTAATGCTTGAGTAACCCCTCACTAATCTGGCGCCCTTGGGCGGTGGAGATATTTGAGGTAAATACTTCGAAGTCTCTATCTCTTTTAAGGGTCTGACTTGGTGTAGTGGGTTAAGGCATACTAGTTATGGCAGCTATTGGAAGATAGTTGTGCTTTCTGGGTTCGAGTCCCACTGGTGGGCACTGGTGGGTGTTGTCTAAAGATTATATATATATATATATATATATATATATATATATATATATATATATATATATATATATATATATATATATATATATCACTAAGAACTCTTTGACCCGGCCAGGATTCGAACCCATGCCGTCCAGGATCACCCCTAAACGTACACAGTACCGTGACCACCGCACCAATGATCGTCTTATATATATATATATATATATATATATATATATATATATATATATATATATATATATATATATATATATATATATATTCTCTGGCACACACTTATAATATAAATGTCACATGAATGTAAATGTCCTCGACACAGTAATCTCTTCGATAAATCACAGGTGTACTCACACACGATATATATCTCATGAGAGCTCTCTATAGCATCTCTCTTCACAACTGTGCCTTACTATGACATAGACATTGGTGAACCCTGCTCACGACATAGAAGATACTCTGGCTAAATAGCTAACTAAAGGGGAATGGGAGGAAAAACTGAATGACCTACTTCCACCATCAATGATGTGGACTCGTCCTCTGTTGAGAGTTGAATTGAAGCTCCTGGTCCCGGCTCTCGACTCGTTGTAGGGAACACCACCACACACACACACTGATGCTCTCTCCAGGAACCAAACCAACACCCAAAAACGCATCTTCTCCGCGCTTCTCTCCTCTGCAGATTTCGTGCTCCTCCACAACCTCTTGGAGGGTTGGAGTCGGTCTACTGGCTGTCGACTTCTCCTCACAACTATGTCTGCAGTTCTTTCTCTTGGCCGCAGTCGTTCATATTCCCAGTTAGTTTCTTCTCCTTCCTCTAGGTGAATTGGCCCAGCCACTACGTCACCACCTAACTGGTAAAACTGCACAGTCGTCCCGGACGTCACTGCTCAGACTTCACTTCTTGCAAAGCACCTGTCATTGGAGCACTTGTTGCTCGTTTCTCGTCAAATCCTTCATTTGTCCGACACACGGAGTTTAGGAATACCTCACAGGGTGCTTGCAGACTACAGGTGATGCGTAAATTCACCGGAGATAGGCGAAACTGTCAGACTGACAGGACCCCCGATCGCATGTCCGACCTCCTCGACGTGTCGTGTCAAACTCCAGGCACCACGGGGCGTGCTGCCTAGATCCCCCCCTGCCACTCGTGACGTCATACTTGCCAGGGGCGTTTCTCATTGGCTCCCTGTGTCACGTCACCGTTCTTGACCAATCTGGTGCCACTGACGTCATGACGTTTTGGCGGGAAGACATAGGGGCCGGCGCCATCTTGGCGTCCAAAAGGGCCTAAGCCACTGGCCTAAACACTCTTCTTTAGCTAATTTCTCGCCAACGCGGGAACACTTCACGCTCCCACATGTGTCAAATTGTTCCCCCAGAACGTAGAGAACGTTCGGGTAAAGTGGATATGACTCTTACAGCTCGCATGGGAGAAACATAAAGGGGGGAACACCGTCACATACCCCTCCCGTTAAAATAAGAGTCATATCGGTTTAGTGTACTCGGGAAAGGGCATCCGCTACCACGTTGTCTTTCCCTCTGATGTGCTTAATTTCCAACCAGTACTCCTGCAGTAGTAATGCCCACCTTGTCAGCCTCTGGTTGGAGTTTCTCATCTTGTACAAGAAGGTCAAAGGGTTGTGATCTGTAAAAACGAGAAAAGGCCTCGCCCCTCCTCCCACATACACGTCGAAGTGCTTCAGGGCCATTACTAAAGCCAAAGCCTCCTTCTCGACGGTACTATAGGCACGCTGGTACTTCACGAACTTCTTGGAATAAAATGCGACAGGCCTATGTACCTCGCTCCTTTCCTGGGCCAACATGGCTCCTATCCCTACATCACTGGCATCTACGTACAGAATGAACAGGTTCTTCGTATTCTCGAAAGACTCCTGGCAGGCCTCTCCCCACTTCCATCGTGTATTCTTAGAGAGTAATTCGGTCAGAGGATGCGCTATCATGGAAAAGTTCTTGCAGAAACCACGATAGTATCCGATCATCCCAAAATACCCCAGCAATTCCTTCCGTGTTCTGGGTACTGGGTACTCTCTAATAGCTGATACTTTGTGGTTCACAGGGGTTACCTCTCCTTGACCGATGACGAAACCTAGGTACTCTTGATGGACCTTCCCAAACTCACTCTTGGCTAGGTTTACGGTCAGGTTAGCAACTTCCAGCCTTCTGAACAGCTCCCTGAGTCGCTCTAGATGTGTCTCCCAATCGTCGGAGTACACTACTATATCATCAATGTATACCGTGCAGCCTTCGGCTCCCCTCAGCAACTTGTTCATCATACGTTCGAAACAACTCCCGCTGTTCTTCATCCCGAAGGGCAACACTTTATACTGATACAGTCCGTCCGGTGTTACGAAAGCTGATATCTTTCTGGCCTCTGGAGTTAACGAGATTTGGTAATACCCCTTGAGCAGGTCGACCTTGGACACATATCTGGCACTACCCACCTGATCGATGCAATCACTCACCCTGGGCATGGGGTGGGAATCTACCACAGTGATGGAGTTCACCTTCCTGTAGTCCATACAAAAGCAGTATGTACCGTCGCTTTTCTTCAGTAGCAAACACGGGGAACTCCACTCGCAGTTGCTAGGCTCGGCAAGGTCATTCTCAAGAAGGTACTCTACCTCCTTCCTCATCAATTCCCGCTTCTCAGGGCTGACCCTATAAGCAGTCTGTTTGATGGGCCTGGCGTCCCTCACCTCTACCTTGTGCGTTACACTCTTGTGGCGTCGGGGCACATCAGTAAAATGAGAGGCATTCTCTCTCAACAGGTCCATCAGGTCCGCTCTTTGTCTTCCTTCCAGGTGTTGAATCTTGACTTCGATATTATCCAAACTCTCCGCATTGGAGAGATGGGTGCCGTCCGCTCTGTACCATTTTCCTTCCTCTGCAGGATTTTCCTGATTCGCCTGCATGCACAAGACCAACTTCTGCTGAGGTTCTCATGGCATTGTTCCGTCCTGCACGGAGGCTCCTCCTTCCTCAGGGAAGAAAGGCTTCAGACAGTCAATATGACACACCTGTGTTTTGCAGGGTCTGTCCAGCTTACTGACTTCATAGTTTACTGGACCCAACCATCGTAGCACTTTATACGGTCCCTCAAATCGTGACTCGGTCACACATCTCTTCCTTGGTAGCAACACCATAACCTGGGACCCAACCTGGAATTCTCTTGGCGTAGCTTTCTTGTCATACCACTCTGACATCTTTCGCTGTGCCTCCTTCAAGTGCTTTCCTGCTACCCAGCAAACACAGAACGTTTGTGAACGTTTTTAAATGGTGCCACAAAGGTAATACTCTAACATTTGACATAAATACGTATTTCTGATGTTCTTAAAACCACTAGATATAACTAAAAACATGTATTCTTGAGATACAGTTTTTTAAGATTTATGTAAAAATTTAAAAATAATAGTAAATGCTATGGAATTATAATGTTTTCATGCTTTATATATAAAAATAAATAATTTTCAGTCAACATTTCGTATTTTTTGTTTACTCTATGTAAACCTATCCAATTTACATTCTTATAACATAAATATAACATTTATATGTCGTCAATATAACGTTATTTTCACGACATCGTTACGTTATTATAATGTTATATTAACGTATAATTCCTGTATAAAAAAGCTGAAATTTATTGAGCTTTATATTTTAAACCTTGTAAAATTGTCATAAAACTTGGAATAAGACAGTAAGCATGCTTTATTTATGAAAATATAGAAACAAATCAACAAAAACATAAACCACATGTCACCTAGCTTTAATTCTTTGTCTTTCTTGAGAATGTAATTTAAGCTTTGACAATCTTTCTTCATATGACAGGTTTCTATTTTGGGGTATTAACTTTGTTATCCTCCGCTGGATGCATTCTAGCAACAAAAATTTATATCCATGCTGTGAATATACTGTGAAGTGAAGTGCATATATATCTAAATGGAGCCTACCCAGAGCAAGATATATCTGAAGAACAATGAACCGATATCTTAATTATTACTAATGGTTCAATACATAAATCCCAGGGTTCTGTTTGCCTTATTACGAACATTTATTCATTGATTTTTTTTAAGATTCTTACTAATCATAACTCCCAGATCCCTTTCTTAATTCGACTTCACAATCTCAGCACCATGCATGCATCTAGCTTATATCTTGTAACTCGATCTATCGTCATTACCTATCCTTTAAACCTTATATTTGTCAGTATTAAACGACATCCGCCAATCTTTTGACCATATTTCAGTACCCAATTTAGATCGTTCGATCGATCAATTTAAACCTCCTTGTAACATGTATCATCATACATGATGATATAATGATACACACTACTGGGTATGCTGATGATATAATGATACACACTACTTGTTATGCTAACATGCAGAACACTCTTAACTCTGTATTAGTCTCATGTCAGGACTTCGGTTTAGTCATATCTCAGCAGAGGAAACAAAGATACTAAACGGGTGTCCACCCAGGCAGGGAGGAACTGTTCACAAGATGCAACTGTATGATGGCTCCCAGCTTGACTATGTTAACATATTCAAATACCTTAAAATTTGCCTTGTATTGTCCTTTTGTATTCAAACTCTGTCATCAGTATAATGAGAGGCTCCATAAGCCCTCTTGGAGATGTTGCAGGTTATCACTCAGGCTATCGTGCCAATGTCACAATTGTCAAAATGATGTACCTTGCATACATCAGGTCTTTAGTGGATTATGCTGCACATCTGCTTGCCTTGATGACTGAAAGAAAGCTTAAAGGGCTTGAAAACTTGCAGAACGACGCCTTGAAGATAATCTTTGGATGCCCCTCGTACCACAAAGATACTTAACATGAGGAAGGAACTATTCCGAGCGTTGTTTATCGTGTTACTGAAATTAACTGCCAAATTGGTATAAAAATGCTAAGGCTAGCTCATCCTAACTCTTGCACAGAA
>WNGS01076039.1:0-10979 GCA_020271785.1 Procambarus virginalis | reverse complement strand
TGCCTATATACTGAGTTCTTTGGGGCTACAATCCTCAAGGGGGCATTTGAAGTCATAGACGACGGTGGTTTCCTTCAGGGTGTTTGTTTGGTGTCTGGGGAGTTTTTAATGAGTAGGGTGGCCGTTTTTTGTTTTTGTAGTAAATTGTCAATTGTATTTTCTGATTTTATCTGTAGGGATAACGATCCTCTCAATAATGTCTTTCAGGACCCTTGACTCTATTTAATGAGCCGTCGAAAAGAAGTTCCTGAAAAACAGTCTAATAGGGGGAACAAGTGTTGTGTTAATTGACTCTTCGGAGGTTGCTTGGTCATTTCACCTTTCTTTTTATGACGTCTTCAACAAAATCGTTAGAGTAGCCATTGTTGATTAGGACCTGCCTTACCCTACAGAGTTCTTCATCGACTTGCTACCATCCTGAGCTGTGGCTGAGACCCCGGCCGATGTAAGCGTTAACAACACTCTTCTTGTACCTGTCTGGGCAGTCACTATTGCCATTGAAGCACATTCCTGTGTTTGTTTCCATAGTGTAGACTGCAGTGTGGAAGCCTTCGTTCCATTCCGTGACTGTTACATCGAGAAAGGGCAGCTTCCTATCATTCTCCATCTCATACGTGAAACTCAACTAAGAATCTGCTCGAATGCCTCCTTTAGCTGCTGCAGACGCCTGACATCAGGTACATGCATAAAAGTGTCGTCAACATATCTGCAGTATATGGCGGTTTCAAGTCCAGGTAACTAAGACTCTTGCTCGATGGTACCCATGTAGAAGTTCACAAACAGGACACCTACGGGAGAACCCAATGCGACCATCGTTCACACATCCAAACTAGTTGACAAGTCGGTCAACCAGGTTTCCTCACGGTGGAATGGCCCAGCCACTAAGCTGTCTCCTACACGGGTGAACTACCACAGACGTCACATACGTCATGCCCAGTCCACTTCTTGCAACGTTGCAAGAAGTGGACTGGGCAGTGACGTATGTGACGTCTGTGGCAGTTCACCCGTGTAGGAGACAGCTTAGTGGCTGGGCCATTCCACCGTGAGGAACCTGGTTGACCGACTTATCAATTAGGTTGGATGTGTGAATGGAATGAAGGAAGACCTCTCAGAGTGCGTACAGACAACAGGAGACACCTATATCCACTGGAGCTTGGGTAATCCGTCAACTTGACAGGATTCCCTGGCGCACGTCTTGCCTCGCTGACGTGCCGTGTGAGACTGTGGCGCCAGCACGGCACTACGGCTGGACCCCCCTGCCTTCGTGACGTCATATTTGCCAAGGGAGGTTTTCATTGGCTCCCAGTGCCACGTCGCTGACGGTGACCAATCTGGTGTCACTGACGTCACACAGTTTTGGCGGGAGAACAGAGGAGCCAGCGCCATATTGGCTTCCTAAGGGCCTATACCACAGGCCAAAATACTCTTCTTTTACAAATTTCTCGGCACTGCGAGAACACTATTCTCTCCCACATATGTCAAACTGAGGCCCGCAACGTAGAGAACGCTCGGGCAAAGTGGACATGACTCTTACAGCAGGCGTGGGAGAATAGAAGGGGGGAAAACAGTCACAATATATATATATATATATATATATATATATATATATATATATATATATATGCGAACAAGCCTGAATGGTCCCCAGGACTATATGCGAATGAAAATTCACACCCCAGAAGTGACTCGAACCCGTACTCCCAGGAGCAACGCAACTGGTAACTACAGGACGCCTTAATCCGCTTGACCATCACGACCGGACATAAGGAAGTGATAGCCTAAGCTATTTGAACCACTTCCCCGCCGGCACCTGGAAGGTTATCTTGGGCATAGCATTTCATCAAAACACCTCATTCTTTGGGGCACACGTGAGGAACACAAATGCGAACAAGCCTGAATGGTCCCCAGGACTATATGCAAATGAAAACTCACACCCCAGAAGTGACTCGAACCCATACTCCCAGGAGCAACGCAACTGGTAACTACTGAGCAGCCTACGACATATATATATATATATATATATATATATATATATATATATATATATATATAATATATATATATATATATATAGGCTGAGAAGTGCGTTCTGGCTACTAGGTACGACATATATATATATATATATATATATATATATATATATATATATATATATATATATATATATATATATATATATATATATATATATATGTCGTACCTAGTAGCCAGACGCACTTCTCAGCCTATATATATATATATATATATATATATATATATATATATATATATATATATATATATATATGTTATTAAATATGACCGAAAAAGTAAGATTAATAATTCTAACACGAATTTTCTCAATTTTCCTTATGTTTGTTTTTACTGATGACGGTAATGAAAAATCAATTCTCCAAAATTCATTCTTTATTTCTTAGTCTGACGCGACACTTGAGCGCGTTTCGTAATAACTAATTACATTTTCAAAGACTTTTAGTTTTCTCACACAACTATAACCTTAAAGCACTAAACAGTTCTTTACTATGCTATGATTTAAACAGCTTTCATCTTTCATTTTATACCCGCGTTTTGGGTGAGGTGATATGTTACAACAGTTTTTAATGAGGTGAACAAAACTTTCAACAAAGGACAGAACACGAAAACAATGGATATTAACTGGATATTAACTGGGTAAATTGAAGGTATGAATGGAAGTAACTGCGGAAGGGCCTATTGGCCCATATTTCTTGATGCTTCTATATTGGAGCGGGGTCTTGAAGTGGGTAGAATATAGTTGTGCATTAATTGACTGTTGATTGCTGTGTTGACTTCTTGATGTGTAGTGCCTCGCAGACGTCAAGCCGCCTGCTATCGCTGTACCTATCGATGATTTCTGTGTTATTTGTTAAGATTTGTTAAGATAATCTTAACAAATAACACAGAAATCATCGATAGGTACAGCGATAGCAGGCGGCTTGACGTCTGCGAGGCACTACACATCAAGAAGTCAACACCAGCAATCAACAGTCAATTAATGCACAACTATATTCTACCCACTTCAAGACCCCGCTCCAATATAGAAGCATCAAGAAATATGGCCAATAGGCCCTTCCGCAGTTACTTCCATTCATACCTTCAATTTACCCAGTTAATATCCAGTTAATATCCATTGTTTTCGTGTTCTGTCCTTGTTGAAAGTTTTGTTCACCTCATTAAAAACTGTTGTAACATATCACCTCACCCAAACGCGGTATAAAATGAAAGATGAAAGCTGTTTAAATCATAGCATAGTAAAGAACTGTTTAGTGCTTTAAGGTTATAGTTGTGTGAGAAAACTAAAAGTCTTTGAAATGTAATTAGTTATTACGAAACGCGCTCAAGTGTCGCGTCAGACTAAGAAAAAAGAATGAATTTTGGAGAATTGATTTTTCATTTACCGTCATCATAAAAACAAACATAAGGAAAATTGAGAAAATTCGTGTTAGAATTATTATCTTACTTTTTCGGTCATATTTAACATATGTCTACAGGAAAGACTGCTACCAAAATATACTAATATATATATATATATAATATATATATATTATTAATATAACCGAAAAAGTAAGATTAATAATTCTTTTAGTAAGAGTAAGATTAATCTTCCTAAGATTAATAACACGAATTTTCTCTATGTTTCTTATGTTTCTTTTCACTGTCGATGGTAATTGAAAAAACAGTTCTCCAAAATTCATTTTTATTTGTAGTCTGACGCGCCGCTAGAACGCGTTTCGTAATAACTTATTACATTTTCAAA
This sequence comes from Procambarus virginalis, assembly GCA_020271785.1. Lineage (NCBI taxonomy): Eukaryota > Metazoa > Arthropoda > Malacostraca > Decapoda > Cambaridae > Procambarus > Procambarus virginalis. Next base: position 7,204 of record WNGS01076039.1, on the reverse strand, counting down.
GACTTTAGGTTACACACACATACAACTAACACTGAATAGTTTAAACAGCATACATCTTTTTATACCTGCATATCGGTGAGGTGTATGTTACAATAGTTTTGGATACCTGGTTGATGGGGTTCTGGGAGTTCTTCTACTCCCCAAGCCCGAGGCCAGGCTTGACTGGATGAGGTGAAATCAAATTTTCATTACAAGCCAGAACGGGGTATAGAACGGGGTATAAGCTAAAAGGAAGGATGGAAGTAACTGCAGAGGGCCTATTGGCCCATATTTCTTGATGCTTCTATATTGGAGCGGAATCTTGAAGTGGGTAAAAATAATTGTGCAATAATTGGTTGTTGATTGATGGTGTTGACTTCTTAATGTGTAGTGCCTCGTAGATATCAAGCCGCCTGCTATCGCTGTATCTATCGAAGATTTCCGTGTTTTTTGTTAAGGCTTCTCTGGTGATGGTCTGGTTGTGGGAAGAGATTATGTGTTCCTTGATAGAGCCTTGTTGCTTATGCATCGTTAATCGCCTGGAAAGAGATGTTGTCGTCTTGCCTATATACTGAGTTTTTTTTAAAGCTTACAGTCCCCAAGTGGGCATTTGAAGGCATAGACGACGTTGGTCTCTTTTAAAGCGTTCTGCTTTGTGTCTGGAGAGTTTCTCATGAGTAGGTTGGCCGTTTTTTGTTTTATAGTAAATCGTCAATTGTATTTCTGATTTTGTCTGTAGGGTAACGTTCCTATCAACAATATCATTCAGGACCCTTTCCTCTGTTTTATGAGCTGTGGAAAAGATGTTCCTGTAAAATAGTCTAATAAGGGTAAAGGTGTTGTTTAGTTGTCTCTTCAGAGGTTGCATGACATTTCACTTTCCTTCCTATGATGTCTTCAACAAACCATTGGAGAAGCCGTTGTTGACTAGGACCTGCCTTACCCTACAGAGTTCTTCATCGACTTGCTTCCATCCTGAGCTGTGGCTGAGAGCACGGTCGACATAAGCGTTAACACACTCCTCTTGTACCTGTCTGGGCAGTCACTGTTGGCATTGAGGCACATTCCTATGTTGTTTTCCTTGGTGTAGACTGCAGTGTGGAAACCTCCGCTCCTTTCCATGACTGTTACATCTAGAAAGGGTAGTTTCCCATCCTTCTCCATCTCCTAAGTGAAACGCAACACGGAATTCTGCTTAAATGCCTCCTTCAGCTCCTGCAGATGTCTGACATCAGGTACCTGTGTAAAAATGTCTTCAATATACCTGCAGTATATGGCCGGTTTCAAGTTCATATCGACTAAGACCTTTTGTTCGATGAGGGGTTCGCACTGTACATAGCCAAAGGATTATATTTGTTTATATTTGTTTAAAGTCAATTAAAGTTTCATTTTTTATACGATTTGTTTTGCGTGTTTTCCCTTTTTACTTGACCACAGGGGCAACAGCCAAGCAGCAACTTTTTTTCTTTTTTTTATAATGTGATTGGCATTAACACCAGCCATTGGGAGACTGCCATACACCTACATTTTCCCATCACATTAATAGGGCCTGTCCTAGGAGCCTCACTCAGGTACTGATACTGGAACATTTCAACTTGTGGTAAGTGTACTTGGCTTTGATACAGTTGATTTTCAATAATTTCATAACTTTTAATATTTTTATGGAGCTGTGTATTTTGTGCATTCCGATTGTAGCATATTATGAGTGTTGGATAACTGTGGATTACGTGGTGACTGTAGGCCTCAGTCACTCTCTTAATTGGCCGTTCATCCCTCGGTGTTATTACTCGTGTATTCAACCTTTTTCGTCCCTAGAATATTTCTCAATTATGGCAGATCATCACTTTTGTACCCTGGTACTTTGGTTTGTCTTCGGGCCACGTACCCTATCTTCTGCAGTCCGACTGATGGAGGATAAAGAGGGCCATAGTTCCTCTAGCACGGACTACGCTGTTGAGTTGGGACCTCAACAGCAGTTCTCGTCACAAGTTGACACTCGCACTCCTATGCGTCGATTAGAGATTATGATATTTACTCAGGTAGGGAATTGGCTTTCTTTTTCAGAGCACAAAGAACGCTAATTCTGTAAGTGTCATCTAGTTAAGTAGGATACCCCTTGCTTCTGTCCTATAGAGACTCAGCAAGGTATCCCTACACTTTTGGACTACCCTTTTACTTTTGAAACAATTAATGTTCATTTGTTTTTGAAACTATCAGTTTCATTTAGTAGGATTTTCTTGCCCTTATTCTCGTATATTGAGTGCCGGGTAAAAGATTTCCTGCAATTTTGATCATATAATCACTTTACATCTAATATTAATGTTAATTGTTTTCACATTAATGATTGAATTTCCACAGGATAGTCACCAGTTGCCACGTCATCCTGTTACTGACATTTATAATATCATAGGTATATTCGCTGTACATTTGTTTGCTATCTCAAAATGTTTCGTCTCTCAGCATTTCGTAATAATCCAGCAAATGAAGTAGGGAACTGAAGTCGTGCCAAGAAGACAGAATTACAGACTCTAGCACATGAGTACCAACTAGATGTTCCCCATGGAGCTACCAAAAATGAATTGCACAATCTTATCCTTGACCACCTCTTAGATAGTGGAATTATAGACTCTGATTCTCACGAAAACTATTCCATTGCAGATCGGCATGCTCTGGCAGCTATGAAGTTAAAGTTAGAACTAGCGAAAGTAGAGCGTGAACAACAAAAAGAAGCTCTACATCAACAGAAAGAAGCTCTCCAGATAAAGGAATGCGAGGCTGCCCTAAAGAAAGAAGAGGCTCCCCTAAAGAGAGAAGAACAGGGATGGGAGGCTGCCCTAAAGAAGGAAGAACAGGAACGCGAGGCTGCCCTAAAGGAACGCGAGGCTGCCAGGCATAAAGATGAACAGGAATGCCAAGTTGCCCTACAATGTGCGCGTGAGAGGGACCAGCTTGAAGTAAGAGAACGTAATCTAGCGATACAACATGAATACGAAAGAAACAAGCCGATAGTGCTCTAGAATACCGAAAAAGAGAACTCGACTTGAAACTACACACTATACTCAGCGCCAACGAGCAGCCAGTCCTCCAGCAAGCTAAAGCTTGCTGGAGGACAAGTAACTTAATGCCACCATTCGTTGAAACAGCGGTATATGTGTTTTTTACTACTTTTGAGGCCCTAGCTAAAAACTTAGCTGGCCTGAAGATCAGTGGTCTATACTTCTCAGAGTGCATCTCACAGGTAGAGCTGCGATTATTCTCAGTACCTTAGTGTCTGAGAATGACTACCAGACTCTAAAGCAAGCTGTTTTAGACGCCTAACTTCTCTCCACCGAAAACTACAGACGAAAATTCCGTGAGTATCTAAAGGCAAGTGCCACCAACACCCAACAAGAATTTGCCAACACTAAGAAAAGATATTTCATGAATTGGCTGGAAGCAGCCCATGTTTCTACATTTTCAGACCTTGTCAACCTTATTCTAGTCGAAGAATTCTTTCGACGTATTCCTGCTCCCATCCGTCTTCACTTAGCGGATAAGGAGGAAACCGACCTCATCAGATGTGCGAAATCGGCTGGCACTTACAGCCTTATACACAGGTTGACAACTGACAAATCTTCCAGTAAGAAATCTTGGTCTGATTACGAGAAAGTGAGTACCAATAAGCAACCTCTCAATTATACTGTAAGTATTGCGAGCTCTATGGACATACCATAGATAAATGTGGAAAAGCCCAATACAAAGGCTATATGAAACTCCTAAACCCAAACTGACTCCTCCTAAGTCCGGTAAGCCTGTGATAATGTTGGTGTTCCTGTTAATGATCTTTCTCTCTTCAGCAAACACCTGTATCCTGGAACTGTCTCTGCCAACAGTACAGATTTGGAGGGATGTTCTAAAGTGAAGATCTTGAGGGACACAGCTGCTCTTCAGTCTATCATTTTGAAATCAGCTGTGCCTAACATCACCTACACCGGGGAGACGGTCCTTATCACTGACCACACTGCTACCACTCCGTATCCACTCGCCAGAGTCCACCTGGATTGTCCTTTCGTACAAGGTGAAGTCCAAGTCGCCATCCGGGAAAAGCCTTTTCCCATGAAAAGGGTACAACTTCTCCTGGGCAACGACTTGGCTGAAGATCTGCAACCTTCCAACTTGATCATCATGGACAAACCCCAGGTATGTGACTCTGTAGTGGAAAACCCCATCTTGAAGTATATTCCAGCAGAGGTCCAAGAAAGTGATGAAGTCTCTCCTCCGGTTTTGGTGACAACCCGTGCGCAAGCTGCACGCCCGCAACCAGCTGACTCTACTTCAACAGCTGTCCCTCAAGACCCTCAGAATCTGCCACCGAATCTCACTATGCTGGAGTTCCGTAAGTTACAGAGGGAGGATCCTTCATTAACACCATTATTCTTCCAGGCCGAGATTCAATCTGATAGTATTCCTGGGTTCTTCATAGAGAACCAATTGCTCTACCGGAGGTACCGACCCAGTAAACTAACGGAGGATGACGATTGGGCTAATGTCGACCAACTAGTAGTTCCCACCAGCCTACGGCCTGATATTCTACACCTGGCCCATGGAGTGCTTCTCACTACGGTTTTAATAAAACCTATCACGGAATCAGACAAGCTACTACTGGCCAGGTATGATTAAAGATGTAAAAACTTATATACAACAGTGTCATACATGTCAGCTGGCAGGAAAACCTAACATCCCGATTCCCAAGGCTCCTTTGATTCCTATCCCGGTACCTTCGGAACCTTTTCACAGACCTATCATAGACTGTGTTGGTCCTTTACCTCGGACCAGTTCCGGCAACGCCTATATACTAACCATCCTGTGTCCTACCACCAGATTCCCCATAGCAGTTCCAGTAAAGAACATTACGGCTGCTACTGTGGTGAAAAATTTGCTGAAGATCTTCACCCAGTATGGATTTCCAAGGGAGATTCAGAGTGACTGTGGCACCAACTTCACCAGTGATCTCTTCAAGCGGACACTGGAAGAGTTCAACATCACACAGGTACTGTCCAGCCCCTATCATCCTGCTTCACAGGGTTCTCTTGAGCGTAGTCATCAGACTATTAAAGCACTCCTAAAGAAGTTTTGCAATGAGACCTCTAAGGATTGGGATAAACAACTTGATCTCATCATGTGTATTTTCAGAAGTCTTCCCAATGAGTCACTAGGAGTATCTCCTTATGAGATGCTCTACGGACGTAAGTGCCGTACTCCTCTCAAGGCTTTCAAGGACTCTCTATGTGATGCCACCTTCAGTGAGCATCAGAATGTGCCCCAGTTTCTTCAAAACCTACAACACATTCTCGAGAGGGTGCATTCCTTTGCTAAAAACAACCTATTGAAAGCCCAAGAGAGGATGAAAACTCATTACGACCAGCACAGCCAAGTAAGGAAATTTAAACCGGGAGACTTCGTACTTGCCTACTTTCCTATCCCAGGTTCCCCTTTGCAAAACAAGTTTTCAGGACCCTACCGTGTCAAGGAGTGCAGAAACAACTACAACTACGTTCTCGAGACTCCCGATAGGCGGCGGAAGACCCAGTTGTGCCACGTCAACCTACTGAAGCTATATCATGGTACTCCTCCCACTGTGCTACTTAACTACTCAACCTTTACAGGTCCATACCGCCACAGTGAGACCTTCCCTGCTTCTCCTCCCGAAAGCACTGACACTGAGGCAGCGCTTTCCAACTCGGAAATCCTAACTGATATCCATAATTACTTTCAGGACAATAATAGTGCTCCTTTACCATGTTCTAATACTATTCTCGCCTCGACAGATATCACCAAGCCTTTCATCCTCCATGTCGACGCCAGTGGTACCGGCATCGGGGGTGACCTGATGCAACAACGAGGCGAAGAGATTCTACCTACTAGCTACCAGGAACTACAGCACGATCAAAAAGGAGCTACTCATCGTCCTGAACAGGCAGCACTTTGCACCATACCTGCAAAGTACTCGGTCTACCACCATCTACACGGACCACAACCCTCTTCACTTCCTGCAGCCAGCCCAACTCAACAATCGACTACTTCTACGATGGGCTTGCTAGCTGCAGAATTTCAGCCTGGAGATTGCTACACCCAGGAGTCTGACTACATCATATCAGACGCCCTCTCCAGCGTCACTGAGGTAGAGACTGCTCCACCTATTACTCTACCTCCTGAAGACGTGACTTCACCGGAACTGCAGGCTTCGGGGGAGGTTGTGACGATAATCTCTTTCAAGAGAGATTGAGCCTGCTCTTCCCTTCAGTAGTCACGTCTAATGCTACATACAAGATACGTTCAGCAGTAGCAAAACGTTTGTCAAGGCAGCCACACGCACCTGCATACCCCACCTGCACCCCCCCACACTCCTCACCAGCCAGCTCGCAGCCTGTACTTCAACGAGCTAACGACCAGTCTCCACTTGCCTGCATTTCGATTGGATGGTCCAGACCACACCACTCCTGCCCTGCACCACTCACACTACCTCGCCGAGTCGACGTCTGGGTCGCCCAGTAGATTCTCCTCAGAATATTCTCGTGCTCGTAGCTGTGAACACCAAACTGATATACATTGTGTATCACGTAGAGGTTCTTAGCTTGCGCTAATATTCTCAGCACCACTTATATTAATCTTTGCATTCTTGTTAACGTAACCAGTCACTTAATCATTTTTATGTTATACTTTTTTCACTTGTTATTTTTGCACTGTGCCTTGCCAAGGGATTGTCTTTATTTAAATTTCTTTTTTAGAGTAATTAAAATTTCATTGTTTAGACTTTGTGTTTTGTGTGTCTTCCCCTACCTTACCACAGACAATCAGACAAGCAGTCTCTTTTTTTCTGTATTGTGACCAGGCATTGACATCTGCCATTGGAGGACTGCCGAACACCATACTCCAACACTTTACCGTCACAATATATATATATAATATATATATATATATATATATATATTATATATATACATATATTTATATATATATATATATAAATATATGTATATATATTTCCCAAGAGGGCATTTGAAGGCATAGACGACGTTTGTCTCTTTTAGAGCGTTCTGTTGTGGATGAAACAATCGGGATGATAGTGGACCGAGTGTATCGTGATCCGGCCTGTACTCCTCTTGACATACCAGAAAAAATCCTGAGGAAACTACTCCAAGCTTGTACTAAGGAATCACCCTTCTTAAGCCCGGATGGGCACATG
>WNGS01076038.1:13364-31349 GCA_020271785.1 Procambarus virginalis | reverse complement strand
CGCAACCGGGCCACAAGTAGCCCAACAAAGGGCCACAGTAGCCCAACAGGGCCACAAGTAGCCCAACAGGGCCACAAGTAGCCCAACAGGGCCACAAGTAGCCCAACAGGCCAGAAAGAGCCCAACCGGGCAAAAGTAGCCCAACAGGGCTACAAGGAGCACAACAGGACCACAAGGAGCCCAACAGGGCTACAAGTAGCCCAAACTCGCCAACAAAGACGAGGAGCCGACAGACGTTCCAATAACGCGGGAAGGAGGAAAAACCTTCCCGAACCCTCGAGAACACGGAAGCCAAAACCAGTCCCGAAGGCACACAAAGGCGCATGCGCACCCGAGACCAGTAGTCATGGAGAACCCCCAAAACGGGGAAACATGACGAAAACACCGTCCCCCCAAAAAAGGGGTGGGGGGAAACATCCACCCACAGGACGGAACCAACGGACTCAAAGGCCAAGGAACCGAGCCCGGGGAGGGGCCGACGCCCAACAGCACGTACGGCGAGTGGAGAGGAAAACCCCACTCCGCGTAACCACAAGCCCCGCCGAGAGGGGATAAAAACCCCACGGGGTCCTATGGGGCCAAGGCCCCCCAAGTCAGCCCCTCCGCAGCCCCGGGAACCCACACAACAGGCCCCGGGGCCGAGCCGTCCCCCTAAAGCCCCGGCCGTACCAGAAAACCGGGACAGCCGTGAAAACACTAAGGAAGGGAGCCCACTGGCAGACTCTTACAACACGGCTGGAGGAACAGGCTCGAATGCCCCCGTCACTACCCGGAAGGGGATTTCCCCGAGACTGCCCGAGTCTCAACACCACCAAACCCCGCCCTGAACCTACAGACGGTAAGGAACCGGATGCAGGCAGGAAGGGGAATCCAGGGAAAAACAAGAACCAAAACGGGGCAGCCCCGGGCTCCCGGGGAGTTACCACGAGAGCGTTGCCACCACCAAGGCTCAAGTGCAACGCCTCTGCTGCCCGCACCAGCTGAGCACAACTGGGTAACCGAGCCATAACGAGCAACAAACTCGCAGGGCTCCGGGTCGAAGGTGTCACCGACCCCACAGGCAGCAGACGGAGGCAAAACAGAGAGTCACCCAGAGACAAGGGGTGAGCAACCCTCAAACTCGCTGGAAGCGAGGGGGGGGCTCTGGGGTCACATCCATCGGACCCACGCGCCCCAGGGGTTTCCCAGGGTCCCGAGCGTTTACTATAAGAGGACTCGCGCTCAGGTAATCCCAGGCAGGGTACTGCTAACCGGCACCCAAAACTACCAAACAACTTTCTAAGAGCTGAACCCCGGGACGTGTACACTCACGGGGACCTAGCAGGGGGTACCACCAGAAAACTCAGAACACAAGGGACACCAGGGGCAAGAACGAAGGCAGACCCCCCCACCAGGTAGATAAACAAAAAGAAAAAGAAAACCCCGCAAGAGGACAGCGTACCCAAGCGGAACAGAGCCGGCCGCTATGATTGGGAAAAGACAAGCTGCACAGTACCCTGCGCCCCACCAGTGCAAAACTGCCCCTTACTCTAAGGCGAACAAGGGAGACAGAACACCCGAGCACACAAAGAGCGGCCGAAAACCAAGCAGTAAACGGCCTAGCAGGGGCAGACCCCAAGGAACTTGTGGAAGGTGGCCCCAAGTCCCAAGGGCAGTACTTACAGGGCACCTAGGGAAGGGAACCCTAGGCGCATGCAGCCCGAGTACTGGAGAATCACTCCCGGCTCGCGCACCACCTAGAAAACAGACACCACACTCTAGGTGCAGTGCTGAAACAACCACTGGAGCCGGAGCACATAACCGGTGCCTATAGCATCAGCCGAAGAACTGATGGGTGGATAGCCGGCGTGGGAGGTCTGGGGCTCCACCTTCCCCCTCCGGGGAGGGGGGAGCTGCGCAGACAGCGGCGCGGTGACGTGTGACGTCACACTAGTTTGCTTGTTTTTCTGTTTGGGAGTTCTATCCACTAGTTCGGATTTTGGTAGCAATTTTAACCAGAATAGGGGTTTGTTTTGGGGCGCTTACCTTTCTGGGTGCCTGTCCCGGTCGATGGCAGACATAGAATGCTTCCAACCACACGGGGGCTTCTATAGGCCATTGCTCCCCGTGCCTCTCTGAGGGGGCCCGGTTCTGGCCGTGGTCTCCGGTAGGCCTAAGAACTCCATACACATGACTGATGCCAAAGTCTGAAATTAGCATATCAGCCTGGGATAGCTCCGGGAGCCGACGGGGCTCCCCCAGAAAAGTCTAGAACCCCTTCAAACTCTAGGTTTTTCAAAACAATAATTTCAATATTTTTACATCTAAAAATAATATTCTGATATATGGTTAAGTACCTGTACTGTACTGTAGTTTGCTAAATTATTCAACTAACATTTTGTCTCTTCGTTAAGAAACAAAACGCTTGCTCAACTTACCCATATCTTGCAAGTTTGTAAATGATTTTTCTTCTCTTTTTGGATGAACTATACTCTTGGCCTTCCTGTGAATGATAAAATTCAGTAGTCATTCACCCCATTTCCTATTTATATTAAGATAGGTGTTATTTTCTTTAAGATAATAGTACAGTATATAAAAATCAAGCTTTGAATTCAAGAAAATGCCTTTCTGAGCTGATTGCTTTGCCACTATCTGAGGTACATATATAATCCACTGCATGGATTGAAAGGATCACACAGTCAAGTATGGTGACATAAGGCACTAGTGCCACAAAGTTTGTTTTAAAAAGTCCTTGATAAATCACATACGGTCCTAAGGAGTCATTCAAGAAAGTATCAATCCACTGTGAAACAGCACCTCCAAAATCCAGATCATATCCTGTGCAATACCGAGTGAAGAGTTTGGTTCAAGTATATTCAGTCACAAAATAGAGTAATAAGAGGATAGCTATCCACTTGTATGACACCCTAAAAACTCTTGCATGAAACTATCTTGAAACCAACAGGAGAAATGCAGTAAACAAACATTATGGGTGGCCCTCGAAGTAAACAAACTCCAACTATCACATACCATGAAAAGTTATCTTTTTCACCTTGCACTGTCTCTGGTGTATTTGTTAGAAATGTAGCAGCAATATCAGTGCCATTAGGAAGTACAGAACTGCTACATATGCACAATACCTACAAAAAATGATTTAGAAACATTGGTCCAAACTGAGCCAGCAGACAGATATATAACACTGCCTGACCAAAGCATCAACATTATCACTGGATCACCAATAGTGTCACCACTGACCAGCCAGGAGTAACATCACTTTTGAGCTATCTCAGCCCAGCTGTCTCACCAGTTGGACTTGTCTACAACCAAACCTAACAGACCCTGCCACTACCAACAATTGTGACCCTGTTACCTAACTGCAACACCCGTGGGAGACCTACCATTCTGCCCAGAGGTCAGACAAGCCTGACGTCTGACCACCGGCGGAGTTGAGTTTGTTTAGGTTGGCAAACTTCTTAATACTGTACTTTCGCGCTTTGGGTGAGCGAGTGCCAGACCACCCCAAGGTGCACCTGGCATTCCATGGGAGCGCGCAGTAATACTGAAAAGTGCACGTTTACTCTTTTCACTTTTGTCATCTCAATTCGCGTCCTATGTTTTTCAATTTGGCATCAATGTGTTCGCAACAGAATTCTCTACAGGAGCAAATGCATATGAAGTCCAAAAACCCGGCATACCACCCGTACCAAACAGTGAAAGTAAGAAAGCTCATTACCCGTGAGCGCACAGGAGCAATAAAATGTGTACACTCTTTTCACTCTGGTCACCTCAATTCTCGTCCTAGGTCTTTCATTTTGGTATCAATATGTTCCTAATAGAAAACTCTACAGGAGTACAGGAGTATATTGATATAATGTAAAAAACCCGCATGCACTCCACCCTCAGCCAAGATGAAAACAGGCCATGAATTACCCGTGAGTGAGCGCCCACCCGCTACACCCCCATTTCCCGCTCAGAAATGTTTAGTAATTTTTCTGGTTGATAGCATCAATTTTCATGTTACAGCGCTCATTTTGGTATCAAATTGTTCCTAATGGAATGCTTTAAAGGGATATATGCATATAAGGGCAAATTGAAGAGCAATATTACCAATACAATAAGATAAAGTATATCCACAATATAAAATGTATAAAAAACAAAAATGTTTTGTACTTTCAATCCAATGTCTGTGGATCATGACATGGGTTGAGCATTAGTTTTATCCATTCCACCTGCTCCAGAGAAACGTTTCCTGGAAAGTTTCAACCCATGTTTTATAGGTGGAGTGGATGGTGGGCAAGCATTACTGCTTATCATCCCAGTATTGTTCCTTGTGAATGGTATTTGCTGTAGCAAGGTGCCGCACACAGTGGCACATCACAGAACTTGTACTTATACCTGGTGTCCCTTTTTTTACTAGACATTTTGCAAACATGACACCTCAGACACTTCTGTATCTTTACTAGGGAATGGCACAAGTTCCTGTTCAGACATTCTTGATTATCCACAATACAGGTTTTTTTTCCTAGCAGAAGCACCACTAGGGATATTCTGACTCTTGTCTTCTGAGTCAGATGATGAATGTACAACTGGAGGTGAAGTGAATAGTGGCTGCCTCACACCTGATGGTCCGGTGTGATGGTCCGGGTGTTGCAACATTGTCTCCAGTAGATGTGCTCTCATTGTCAAGTACATCAGCAGCATGTGTGATGTTATCATTTTACAGAGGCCAATTCTTAGGGTGACAGTAATGTATAGTAGTGACGAAAGGACTACTTCGTGGAATTGGAGTAATGTGAGTTTCTTTGTATCTGTTGTGTAGTAATTGTACAACACAAAAGCATTATGGATAGCCATTTGCAGAAAGTAGAAAGTCATTTTCTTCATCCACTTGTGACTTCCGTGTGAATTGATAATATTTGACCATTTGGTCAAAATGATCAACACCGTTCATGTGTGTATCGAGTCACAGATAGCGTTTGGTTTGTTCACAGTGACCTGTTGCAATGAAGATGTTCCGTCAGGTTTACATACTTATTTCCTTTGTTCCACTTCTTGTGTATCTGCATTGTGGCAGGTTGTGATGAGTGAAACAATTCGCCTATCTTTCCACAGAATTATAAAAGTATTGTCCTTACGTCGGAATACTGTTTTATCAACTGGGATTTGACTCTTTGCTTGGACCTGAAGATTATGGACCTGAAGACTTGGACCTGAATCATACACTTCAAAATCATAGATGTTACCAGTATGGGATTCAGCTAGCATGTAGAGCTTTATTCCATACTTATCAGGTTTATTTGGATTATACAATGGGGCCTCGACTTACGATGCTAATCCATTCCCAGAGACGGATCGTAAGTTGAAATATCGTAATTCGAAGCGATTTTTCCCATAAGAAATAAAGGGATTTGAATTAATCTGTTCCCCACCCTCCAAAATATTAACATACAAATACATTTTATACTGAATACAATTTTTTTTTTTAACTACAATACAGTAAAAAAGTTTCTCTTACCTTTATGGAGGGCTCTTGATGGCGTATGGAAGATGGTGATGAGGGAGGAGGAGAGTTGTTACTGTTTGGAAGGGGAGTCCCCTTCCATTATCACATCAGGCAGTGATGTTTTCTCTGGGGTACTCTCTCTCCTACGTTTTGCCTGAATACCACTAGGACCTGGTTGTGGTTCAGTGCTTGTTTATCTCACTACAAATTTGTCAAGAGACATTTGTTTTTCCCTTCTTTTTAATTTTAGTCTGTAAAGATGCATCACAGTGTCATTGAATAGGTTAAGGCAACGACCTACTGCAGCTTGATTTGGGCGAGTCGTTTCAGCAAAGGTTTGCAATTCTTCCCATGCTGCACACATTTTCTTAATTGTTGAGAAAGAGACATTCTGTACTGGCACATCCTCCCCTGAAAAAATTTCCTCAGCTGCCTCTTCTTGCTGCTCCTTTTGAAGGGCTTGGAGTTCTTCAGTGGTAAGTTCTTCATTGTGTTCTTCCACCAACTCCTCCACATCAGCACCATCCAACTCCAAACCCAACTGCCGACCCAGAGAAACAATTTCCTCAACGAGAGGCACTTCAGGTTCAGGCTCAAACCCCCTCAAAGTCTCGCTCTGTAACACATTCAGGCCACAGTTTTCTCCAGTCAGAGATCATGGTTCTTACAGTCACTTCTTGCTAGGCTTTATCAACAAGTTTTAAAACACTAAAAATGTTAAAATGGTTTTTCCAGAACTCTTTGAGGGTGAGGTTTGTGGCATCCGTCACTTCGACACATCTCCGGAAAAGTGCCCTTTCATAAAGTTTCTTAAAATTGGCAATGATTTTCTGGTGCATAGGCTGAAGTAGAGGAGTGGTGTTGGGAGGAAGGAACTTTATTGTAAGAAACTTAAATTCCTCATCCAATGAATACTCTAAGCCTGGAGGATGGGCAGGAGTATTATCGAGGAGAAGCAGGGCCTTGAGTGGCAAACTGTTCTCCTGCAAATATTTTTTGATGGCAGGGCACACCACCATATTCACCGACTCCGTAAAAAAATGCCTAGTCACCCATGCCTTAGCATTAGCCTTCCACATCACACACATTTTGTGTTTCTGCACATTATATTTTTTGAAAACCCTTGGATTTTTGGAATGATACACAAGCAAGGGTTTAATTTTCAAATCTCCACTTGCATTACCACACAACACAAGAGTAAACTGATCTTTCATAGGCTTGTGTCCAGGCAATGACTTCTCCTCCTTGGTAATGAATGTTTTCTTTGGCAATCTTTTCCAGAATAGCCCTGTCTCATCACAATTAAACACTTGTTGTGGTAGGTATACCTCACACTGCACAAAATCTTTAAATTCGCCAATGAATCTTTCAGCTGCTGGTTTGTCTGCGCTGGCAGCCTCCTCATGCCTCACCTTACCTTGAGGATACCTTGAGGTGCTTCCGGGGCTTATCGTCCCCGCGGCCCGGTCATCGACCAGGCCTCCTGGTTGCTGGACTGATCAACCAGGCTGTTGGACGCGGCTGCTCGCAGCCTGACGTATGAGTCACAGCCTGGTTGATCAGGTATCCTTTGGAGGTGCTTATCCAGTTCTCTCTTGAACACTGTGAGGGGTTTGCCAGTTATGTCCCTTATGTGTAGTGGAAGCGTGTTGAACAGTCTCGGGCCTCTGATGTTGATAGAGTTCTCTCTCAGAGTACCAGTTGCACCTCTGCTTTTCAACGGGGGTATTCTGCACATCCTGCCATGTCTTCTGGTCTCATGTGATGTTATTTCTGTGTGCAGGTTTGGGACCAGCCCCTCTAATATTTTCCACGTGTAAATTATTATGTATCTCTCCCGCCTGCGCTCAAGGGAATACAGATTTAGGCTCTTAAGTCGGTCCCAATAGTTTAGATGTTTTACCGAGTGGATTCTAGCAGTAAAGGACCTCTGCACGCTCTCCAGGTCAGCAATTTCACCAGCAGTGAAAGGGGCTGTCATTGTGCAGCAGTACTCCACTCTAGAGAGCACAAGCGTTTTGAAAAGTGTCATCATCGGTATAGCATCTCTAGTGTGAAAAGTTCTTGTTATCCAACCTGTCATTTTTCTTGCAGTTGTGACGGCTACTTTATTGTGTTCTTTAAAGGTAAGGTCTTCCGACATGAGTACACCCAGATCCTTTACATTGCCTTTTCGTTCTATGTTATGATTTGCCTGAGTTTTGTACGTGGTTTCCGTTTTTATATTTTCATTTTTTCCATAGCGCATGAGCTGGAACTTGTCTTCGTTAAACACCATATTATTTTCTGTAGCCCATAGAAAGACCTGATCTACATCTGACTGGAGGTTCGCCGTGTCCTCTATGTTGCCTACTCTCATGAAGATCCTAGTGTCATCTGCAAAGGATGATACAGTGCTATAGGTTGTGCTCTTGTCTATGTCCGATATGAGGATGAGAAAAAGTACTGGAGCAAGCACAGTACCCTGGGGGACTGAGCTCTTAACGGTTGACGGGTTGGATTTTATTTTGTTGACTATTACACATTGGGTTCTGTTGGTCAGGAAATTGTAGATCCATCTGCCTACTTTTCCGGTAATTCCTTTTGAGCGCATTTTATGGGCAATAACACCATGGTCACATTTATCAAAAGCTTTTGCGAAATCTGTGTAAATTACATCAGCGTTTTGTTTGTCTTCCATAGCATCTAATGCCATATCATAGTGGTCCAGCAACTGCGACAGGCAAGAGCGCCCTGTTCTGAAACCATGTTGTCCGGGGTTATGGAGATGCTGTGATTCCATGTATTTTGTGATCTTACTTCTTAGCACTCTCTCAAAAATTTTTATGATGTGCGATGTTAGTGCTATCGGTCTGTAATTTTTTGCCTCTGCCTTATTTCCTCCTTTATGAAGTGGTGCTATCTCTGCTGTTTTTAGTATATCAGGAATAACGCCAGTATCTAGGCTTTGTCTCCACAGAATGTGAAGGGCCTGCGATAGTGGTTTTTTTACAGTTCTTGATGAATATGGAGTTCCAAGAATCCGGGCCTGGTGCGGAGTGCATAGGCATACTGTTTATGGCTTCTTCAAAATCCAGTGGGGATAGGGTGACATCTGATATATGATTTGATGTTGGTATCATATCCATGAAAAATTCATTTGGGTTATCGATCTTTAGTGCGTTTAGTGGCTCGCTGAAGACAGAGTCGTATTGCTTCCTCAGTAGCTCGCTCATTTCTTTGTTGTCATCGGTGAAAGTTCCATCTTCCTTTCGCAGGGGCCCGATACTAGATGTGGTTTTTGATCTTGATTTTGCATAGGAGAAAAACACTATGAATTCCACTTCTTTTTCTAAATTTCTCAAACCATCCCTTGCTCGCATTGAACTCTTTCACTTCTGCATCACTCGTTCCAGGGGTTTTCTTTAAAAGGTCTTCATGCAATTTTCTTGCCTTTTCACAAATGATGGCCTCCGAAACGCTATCACCTGCTAACTCCTTGTTGTGTATCCAAATTAATAATAACTGTTCAACATCCTCAGGTATTTGTGTTCTATGTTTCGTGATTATTGATACGCCTTTTGCCACTTTAACACTCATAATGTCCTTTTTCTTAGCCAGTATGGTGGATATCGTTGGCTGAGATTTGTTGTACTGCCTAGCCAGTTCACCTACCCGCACACCATCTTCATATTTACGAATGATCTCTTGTTTCTGCTCTATGGTCATTCTTACATGGGATCTCATATGTTGAGCCTTACCACTGACTTTCCTGGGACTCATGGCGTGATATATAATAATTACTTTAATGTTCAAAATGCAAAAAATCACCACAAAAGCGGAATTTCTTACAGGCGCGATCGTCACTAAGCGGGCAGCTGTAGTAAACTGAGGCAGGTTGGCCGCGTGACCGGGAACCACGCGCTCGGTCGGCCCGAACATGTACCAACAAATATCGGATGTCGAGTCGCATTTTTCGATGAAATTTATATTGTAACTCGAAATTATCGTAAGTAGGGGCAATCGTATGTCGAGGTGCCACTGTAATTCTTGAAAGTTAGACGGCCACGCCATGCCATTCAGTCTTCATCCAAACTTCAAATTTTTCTGAAGAATATATAATGTTTTGAATTTCTGTGTGAGATATTGCATGACTGTTCTAACTTTGATTAGTCTGTCTGGATTGTCTTTTGGAATGGCATTATTGTTATAAATATGAAAATACTGTGAAATCAATTCATATCATTTAGAAGTCATAAAAGTATTGAAACAAGGTACATGCCAAAATTTACCTGTTTGCCAGTACAGTGGTACCTTGGCTTACAAGTTTTACGAGCCCTTGCATAGAGGACGTGTCCTGTTCTGTCTATTGGCTAACAGACAGAAGAACACTGTCAATTCCTCACCGTCAAGTTAAACTCAGCGTCTTTTCGATATACCAACGCTCGCCCGGAATCGCGACTGTGAATATATTGTTCAGAAGCCTAGTAGTGACAAATCACCAGAGCGAAACAGACTGGTATCAGGTAACCCCTGGTGACAAGTGGAGATCGTCTGTGAGCGACCTAGAGTGAACGAAGGCAGTGCCGCTGCCTAAGTATCCTGTGTGTGACTTTAACACAGTGTACCTCATGGTATTATATAATCAGCCGCCAGCCGCCACTCGGTCCAGAGTGTGTAGCTAGTACCTCGGTACCTTGAGCCGCCAGCTGCCCTGCCTCATGGTACTACGTGATGTCACCACCCTTACTCATCGCCAGTGCCATCAGTGTGTGTGCATGTGTCTGTCAGACAGTGTGCCCTCCTGCGAGTACCCCCCATTTCAAGTACAGTTTGTGGGAAAGCCTGTCGCCAATGGTCTCACGTCAGAACGAGCGCCCAGCTGTCAGGCCACCTACAAGTTCTTGCATAAATGTGCCTGAGTGAGTGAGTGGATAAGAGAGGTAGCCTACCGTGTAAGTACAAGATCTTGTCATTGTTTTATTGTGTCTGTGTTGATCTGAGGTATTGACCACAGTTCTCACCTTCTCATACCTGACACAAGGTATAGGGGAAGACACCTGACGGTGTATGGGTGTTTATCTATGTGGTATCACGACATTACACTCGTCTGTGAATGTGAGCTTCACATACACCTCACATTTAGTATTGTGTGATATTATTATTGTGCATGTTATTGCCTGTCCCACTGACAGTGCCATTGTGTTTATTGCATATCATCATTACCCGAGTATCCGGTTGGAACTCTTGTGATCCCTTTGCATACCGGCAGTTAGGTTGCCATGTTAATGATTGGCTGTCAACTATGTGTATAGTTAGGTGTTTTTCCACGAGTGGATCAGAGTCGTTTAGTCAGACGTCATGAGTCTCGCTAATGCAACCATATCCTTTCTGACGCCAATCTAAAGTAAATCAAGCACCCTCTGTATTAGTGGTTAAGTTAGTAAATAAACTACTGTTAAGCTTTATGTGGTGTTTCTGTTGAACCACTTCTGAATACTGTCAACTATTTACTCAAGCCTTCAGCTCTAGGTGTCTTCAACACCGAGTTGCCTATATTCACTAAACTATATTCACTAAAAGCAAGTCAATTTACCAATTTTATTATAGTATTTCAACATATTAATTGTTTTTTTTAACAAAAGCTACATATTAATCTCTGCAAATGTATATTCTATCATTAGCAGAGAAAAAGTGAGCTCAAAATATTTCGTCTTGGCTTGCTCTCAGTGACAAGGCTCGATCGCCATTGTTATGGCCTGGCCACCACAGCCTGTGTCATAACATTAAAAATACATTACCTGCACTGTTCAGGGTAAAACAAAACACATCTCTAAAATTTTATTGAGAAAATATTAACAATCACTGATTGATACATGAAATATTTTGCAATACAAAGGAATAAACCAATTTTTTCCCACCCATCTGGACTTGATCAGACCGTGTTCAAACATCATCCATGCAGCAGCCGGCTTAATCGTCGGCGTGGCACTAAATTGGAACACAATTACACAATGAACTTTATTTAATTTTAGTTATACAGTATAAAATATATCCTACCTGAATGTTACTTGAAAAATTACCCGACCCGATTTAACTTCGGAAATAACGGAGCTCCGGAAATAACGACCAGGGTACAGCCCCATATATGCCGTTAAATTGAGTGGATACTTAACAATTATTATTATTGCTGAGACAGATGACGGAGAGAAGTGATTATAAAATAAGTAGATATAATATGGAAAGAGGATAAGTAGCACGGAAGAGGACCAACTAGTCCCAGAAAGGACTGGAGGTAATCCTCAACGGAAATCGAGACATTCCAATAATGTATGAATTAACGAAGTTCGTCTCGAAACTTCGAGACCCTCAATACTCAAGCACAAAATCACGGAGGCACATATGGGCCATTGGCATACGTGACCAAGAGTCACGCAAGACCCTGATACGATTCTTACATGAGTGATATGTTGTAGAATAATACATGTCCCAGATAAGAATGTTGTGAAAATTACCCAGAGAAAGGACTGAATCGATGGACCTAATGGGACACGGAACTGAACCCGGGGAGAGGCCGACACCAAAATCAACTTCTACGTAGAGGGGGGGGAAGGAAAACCCCCACTCCATGTAAGAGTAAGCCCCACTCAATGTGGTAGGAAAACCCAGGTGGGGTCCAATGGGGCCCAAGCCCCCAATTCAGGCCCCCCAAACCCCGGGAACCTCTATACCAAGACCTGGGACTGAATCATCCTCCAAAGCCCCGGCCTCAAAAGAAAAAGCCGGGGCAGCTGCAAAACACTAAGGAAGAGGGCCCACTAGTCAGACCCACACGCAATGGCTGGAGGAACCGACTCAAATGCCTCCATCGCGAACCCGGAAGGGGCAACCTCCTAAACTGCCCAAGTCTCAGAATCCTCTAAACCCCACCTCGACCCCGAAGCCCACAGATGCTCTGGTGCCAGAAGCAAGGGGGAGGGGGGACAGAATGAACCACAACAGGGGAAGAACGAGGGGGTGGGACTGAACCAAGGCTGAAACGACCAACACCCCCCATGTCCAGGGGGTGTTGGTCTTTGCTTGCCCTACAAGCAAAGCGAGGCAGTCTTGGGGCATCTGGGGGGCAATCACTAGCACGTTGCAGCAACCTAAATCAAGCATGCAACGTCTGAGTTGCCTGTACCCAGATAGAGTCATCAGAGGATTTGGGTGAAGTGAGCCACAAACAAGCAACAATGCTCGCAAGACTCCAGGTTGAAGGTGTTACCGACCCAACAGTCAGCATGGCGGAGGCAAAAACAACAAGACGCCCTGAGACAATCTTGAGGCTATCTTGAGATGATTTTGGGGCTTAGTGTCCCTGCGGCCCGGTCCTCAATCAAAAAGGAGGCCAAAAAGGCTCCTTTTTGTTACGCATCCCCCAGCTGCCTGTAGCAGCTGTCTAACTCCCAGGTACCTATTTACTGCTAGGTAACAGGGCATCAGGGTGATAGAAACATTTTGCCCATTTGTCTCCACCTCCACCGGGGATCGAACCCGGAACCTCCAGGCTATGAATCCAAAGCGCTGTCCACTCAGCTGTCAGACGCCCTGATGGTGCCAAGACAAGGGGACAGAGCAACCCTCAAACTCGCACAAGTCGAGAGAGGACCCAGGGATCACATTCATTGGACCCCTTGTGCTCCCACAGGGTTTCCCAGGGCCCTTAGACTGTTATCGCTAAGGGTAAGCCCAGGCAGGATACTGCTAACTAGCGCCCAAGTCCACCAAACAAACTTCTAGAACTGAACCCCCTGGACGTGTCCACTCATGGAGGCCAAGCAGCGGGATACCACTGAACACAGGAGGCCAAGACCCTAAGATAAAAGCAGACCCCCCCCCCACCAGGCACAAACAAAAATGAAAAGAGGAAACCCCACAAGAGGACAACATACCCAAGAGGAACAGAACCGGCCACTGTAATAGGTGAAAACTAGCTGTGGAGTACTCCGTGCCTCTACCAGTACAAAAACTACCACTTACCCTAAGGTAAACAAGGGAGAAAACCCCCAACACACTCGGGGCGGTCAATCACCGTGCAGCAAAAGACCAACAGAGGTAGACCCCAAGGTGACTTGTGGAAGATAACTCCAAGCCCCAAGGGCGGTACTTACAGGGCACTCAAGGAAGGGAACCCTAAGAACATGCAGCCAGAGTACCTGAGAATATTACTTCCAGCTCGCATGCCACCATAAGAGCAGTACTGGACACAAGGCACAGCACAACACAGAGAATCTGGAGCTGGAGTCACACGACCAAGCCACAATCACATAAGCCGAGAACTGACAGGTGGATAGCCAACGCGATGGGTCTGGGGCATCCCTTTTCCCTTTCCGGGGGGGGGGAGCTGCGCAGACGAGCTACGCGGCAAGTGTGAAGTCATGCTCGTTTACTCGTTTTTCAATTGTGGAATTCTGTTTCCTTGTTAGTTTTCTGTTGTAGTTTTAACCAGATTAGGGGTTTGCTTTGAGGCGCCTACCTTTCTGAGTGCCCAGCCCAGTCAATGGCAGACATAGAATGCTCCACACATATGTGCATTTCTATAGGCCATTGCTCCTCATGCCTCTCTGAGTGGGCCAGGTTCTGGCTCATGGTCCCGGTAGGCAAGAACTCCATTCACACTGACTGATGCCAAAGTCTAATAATATACATATCAGGTCTGAATTTTACTGACGGAGAGTGATCTTTCAACACTGCGTCCAATGGGATTGGGAGCTAGAGGCGCTTGCACCACTCATTATTGCTCATTTAGAACTGATCCAGCCAGCAGCCCTAGGGAAATCTAGGAATTTTTTTCAAGATGGCTGCCTCTCACTGCGGGTCCTAGGAGTCCATTTCATCCAAACCTACCGCACGTGCATTTTGAATGGTACGAAATCTTAAAATCCCATTTTCTCGGCCTGTGCTTTTTCCACCATGAGTATTGTCGGCTGGTGCAGTCCAGTAGTTAAGCATACTGTATTTACAATATATGGCATATTAAAATACAGTACCTGCAACATTTAAAAAGACATTTGTCATTGTGAAATGTAAGAGTATACCTGGAGGGAGTCGTCAGCAGATGTGTGGTCCTCGGTGGACCCATCACCATGGATGTAGTCCCCGCTAAAGAGCACCTCGCCCATGGTTCCATCCTCGCTCAGCTGCATCCAAAATAATTTCTTTTGAGAAGTGTTCAAAAACAACATTCTGATAACAGATATAATTTGCATTGTTGGAGACAGGAAGCCTGAACTTAGTCTTATTAAGGGTCCCCCCAGGTCAACAAATGACCTTCCCCAGGATGCAACCCACAACAGTTGACTAACTCCTGGGTATTTATTTTCTGTTATACAGTACCTATATCTGCATACCTGTACTATACTGTATTTACATGTCCTTGCAGCCAAGTGGACAGTGCTTGGGAGTAGTAGTCCATAGGGCCTGGGTTTGATTCCTGGCTAAGGCAGAAACAAATGGCCAGAGTCCCTTTAATCTGATGCCTCGGTTCACCTAGCAGTAAATACGTGTTTGGGAGTTAGAGAGCTGCATATGACTGCATTTTGGGGAAGTGTGTGTTGATGTGTAAGAGAGAAATATATGCAATAGATATGACACTGAAAATTAGGTCGGGAGTCAGTACATTTTAACCTGTCTAACTGAAAGGTTAGAAAGACCCCCCAACCTTTCTAACCGATGGTTAGAAAGCGGGGGGTCCAAGAGCTAACAGCTCGATCCTACGGGCAAAATAATAAATACTGCTACATAAACAGAGGTATCAGTTTCCCCATTAGGCCAATTAATTTCAGGCCTAACTTAAGATAATGGGTGAATTGGTTTCAATAAGTTTTAGTGATTTACCAATTAATAAACACATTCATGAAACTTGATTCAATATTAACCCCTAACTGCGTTGCCTCCAAATATGACACCCCCGCTGCGCAGGAAATAAATTCCTCAGGAAAAAATTTATTTTTTCTTTTTAAAGTGTCAGAAACCCTTCCCTCAGTATGGGTATGTAGAAAAAAAATCGAAATTGTACTTACTTTGGCTGCTATGGGTCCGTAAGTTGGGGCGTGACGTCATCATTCCCTGTTCGCCCGTGACATACGCTTCCGGGCCAGTGGGCGCCCGGGGCGGGGTGCGCGAGTTGCCCGAATATATTTTCGTTCATTATTTTCGCACAGTTCCAAATACATTTTTATTTGTTTTTTACGTGCTAATCCTATGTATAGTGAACACGCACTATATTATGGCAGTAACCATCCGTACTGTCCAAAGACACTGTGTTCGTGCATGACACTTGGTACACATATGCAGCACACTTTACTATGTACTATGTATCATGCTAATTTATGTATATATACATCTATTTACACACTATACACTGTCACACACTATATACATTCACCATCAACACATTCAGAACATCGTGTAGCGCTGCTTCGTATGGGCCAAAAAACAGCTGCCTCGTATGGGCCCAATAAGCTGCCTCATATGGGCCCACAGCAGCTGCCTCGTAGGGCCAATAGCAGCTGCCTCGTATATGCCAATAGCAGCTGCCTCGTATGGGACAATAGGAGCTGCCTCATATGGCCAATAGCAGCTGCCTCGTATGGGCCAATAGCAGCTGCCTCGTATGGGCCAAAGCAGCTGCCTCGTATATGCCAATAACAGCTGCCTCGTATGGGCCAATGGGAGCATTTGGCCATGAACACATTCAGAACACCTCGAGTGAGAGCAGCCACACCCAGCCAGTCTCCCTCACTCCAACATCTTACTCGCCAACATTGCTCCTCCCACCATACTGTTATAGTCTTATTACACATGTTCTATATACCTATCTACGTGTTTTATTTACCAGAACTATGCAAGTAAGCCGGTATTGTGTCCAATCAGTACAGTGTCCACCATACACTGCATGAAAAATCACACAGCAGACGACGCTACGATTACGTCACCTCCCTCACCAAAATAGCTCCTCTCAACATTCTCCTGTTGCTGTTCTTACACTATATACACACACTATATATACCCATGTACATATGTTTTGCCCATAGCAAACCACTAAGCTAGTATGGTGAGCAAAACAAGAGTGGCTGCCACACACACACACACAATGAGGCTACCTGAATTCTCGCCCCCCTCCCTCCCTCACCAAATTCCTCCTTCCACAATACTACGCACAACGCTAATTATAACCACAATCCTGGTCACTAATTCCTGTAAATGAATATTGACCACATGTTTATTTTGAAAAGGAACCTAAGAAAGCATTGAAGATTCCTAGATGGACGAAATAATGCTGTGTGCTGTGGCTAGTGCTGTGAACATCGTGAACAGCATTGAATCACTGATATTTGAACATTGTACCCAGTCTTATCACACTCAGGCTCTTCTATAACACTATCATAGGTAAATAATACAAGTTATATATATATATTATATATATCTATATATATATATTATATATATATATATATATATATATATTGACATTATTAGGTGATGCTGTGGTCACACGCTAAACAGCAGTGCTGTGCGCTCATGCTGCGAGCGCCAGCCTTGGTTGCTCATCACTACTGAGGCTCCCACACCCGGGAATGTGGACCACGATTTTTTTAAAGATGGCGTCTGTTTACAAGAGCCCTGAGGAAGCTGATGTGAACCCCATTTAGCCACGGGAGTTTTGAATGGAACGTGAAAAATACAAATACCCAGAGGCGCGTTGCGCAAACCAGACGTGAGCCTGCAGGCGCGTTGCGCAGTTTAAGGGTTAATCAAGCAACAATTAAGGTTAGGCAACAAAATGCATATCACAACCAGCCTCTGCCAGACCAATGCAGTTAAATATCATTCAGCTGTACAGTACTATACTGGGATTATCTATAATTTTACATGTTATCAGGAATTAAACATCTGATTTTATGTCACTTTAAAAGAAAATTAATAACCAAACCCACACATATATGAAAAGGTGAGTGACGATGCTTGGCTCATCTTGGATTCTCATCAAGTTGAGTGAACACAACGTGATAACGGTACAGGACGCACCAAAACGTCCTCACTTTCCTTTAATTTCGTATGTGCGTGGGATGGGTTATTTAATTTCAGACATCTTATTGTGACTTATTCTCTGCGCATAAGAAAATGATCATGCTTACCTTGACTATGTGAGTGGGATTAAGATCATCTACGGTGGAGAGTTGGATGTCCTCTGGTTGGATGAGAACATGATGACTGCTGCCCTCCACTTTGCTGTCTGCAGTTTCCACTCCTGAAATATTCTCCCTTAACCCTTACACTTTACTTCAAATACCATTTGCTGCTTAATAATTTAATCTGTTTTGTAGGAACAGGCAGACCTATATATATCTATATATATATATATATATATATATATATAATATATATATATATATATATATATATATATATATATATATATATATATGTATATGTATATGTGTGTATGTGTGTATGTGTGTAGGTGTTATGTGTGTGTG
>WNGS01076038.1:0-12364 GCA_020271785.1 Procambarus virginalis | reverse complement strand
CCCATTTCCCTATCATACCTAGTCTTAAAAGTATGAATAGTATTTGCTTCCACAACCTGTTCCCCAAGTGCATTCCATTTTTCCACTACTCTCACGCTAAAAGAAAACTTCCTAACATCTCTGTGACTCATCTGAGTTTCCAGTTTCCACCATGTCCCCTCGTTCTGTTATTATTACGTGTGAACATTTCATCTATTTCCACTTTGTCAATTCCCTGAGTATTTTATATGTCCCTATCATATCTCTCTCTCCTTCTTTTCTCTAGTGTCGTAAGGTTCAGTTCCTTCAGTCGCTCTTCATATCCCTTCCCTCGTAACTCTGGGACAAGCCTCGTCGCAAACCTCTGAACCTTCTCCAGTTTCCTTATGTGTTTCTTCAGGTGGGGGCTCCATGTTGGCGCGGCATACTCTAAGACGGGTCTCACGTATGCAGTGTAAAGCGCCCTAAAAGCCTCTCATTTAGGTTTCTGAATGAAGTTCTAATTTTCGCCAGTGTAGAGTACGCTGCTGTCGTTATCCTATTTATATGTGCCTCAGGAGTTAGATTAGTGTCACATCCACTCCCAGATCTCTTTCTCGAATCGTTACAGGTAGGCTGTTCCCCTTCATTGTCTACTGTCCCTTCGGTCTCCTATCACCTGATCCCATTTCCATAACTTTACATTTACTGGTGTTAAACTCCAGTAGCCATTCCCATCTCTGCAACCTGTTTAAGTCCTCTGAATGATCCTACAATCCTCGTCTGTCACAACTCTTCTCATTAATTTTGCGTCATCCGCAAACATGACATGTATGACTCCACTCCTGTAAACATGTCATTTACGTAAATTAGAAAGAGGATTGGTCCCAGCACCGATCCTTGAGGTACTCCACTTGTTACTGTTCTCCAGTCCGACTTCTCGCCCCTTACCATTACCCTCTGGCTCCTTCCTGTTAGGTAGTTCTTCACCCATTCTAGGGCCTTTCCGCTTACTCCTGCCTGCCTCTTAAGTTTGTATAGCAGTCTCATGGTGCGGTACTGTATCAAAGGCCTTTTGGCAGTCAAGAAATATGCAGTCTGCCCAGCCTTCTCTGTCCTGACTTACACACCTGTGTGTAATTACCTAAGTGTAATTACCTAAGTGTAGTTACAGGATGAGAGCTACGCTCGTGGTGTCCCGTCTTCCCAGCACTCTTTGTCATATAACGCTTTGAACTACTGACGGTTTTGGCCTCCACCACCTTCTCACTTAACTTGTTCCAACTGTCTACCACTCTATTTGCGAAGGTGAATTTTCTTACGTTTCTTCGGCATCTGTGTTTAGCTAGTTTAAATCTATGACCTCTTGTTCTTGAAGTCCAGGTCTCAGGAATCTTCCCTGTCGATTTTATCAATTCCTGTTACTTTTGTACGTAGTGATCATATCGCCTCTTTTTCTTCTATCTTCTAGTTTTGCATATTTAATGCCTCTAACCTCTCCTCATAGCTCTTGTCCTTCATTTCTGGGAGCCACTTAGTGGCATGTCGTTGCACCTTTTCCAGTTTGTTGATGTGCTTCTTAAGATATGGGCACCACACAACCGCTGCATATTCTAGCTTTGGCCTAACAAAAGTCGTGAACAATTTCTTTAGTATATCGCCATCCATGTATTTAAACGCAATTCTGAAGTGGAAAGCGTGGCATAGGCTCCTCGCACAATATTCTTTATGTGGTCCTCAGGTGATAGTTTTCTATCTAGAACCACCCCTAGATCTCTTTCTTTATCAGAATTCTTTAAAGATTTCTCACATAATATATAGGTTGTGTGGGGGTCTATGTTCTCCTATTCCACATTCCATAACATGGCATTATTAACATTGAATTCCATTTGCCAAGTGGCGCTCCATGTACTTATTTTGTCCAGGTCATCTTGAAGGGCATGACAATCATCTAAGTTTCTTATCCTTCCTATTATCTTAGCATCATCAGCAAACATGTTCATATAATTCTGTATACCAACTGGTAGATCATTTATGTAGACAATAAACATCACTGGTGCAAGAACTGAACCCTGTGGTACTCCGCTTGTGACATTTCTCCAGTCCGATACATTGCCTCTGATCACTGCCCTCATTTTTCTATCAGTCAGAAAATTTTTCATCCATGTTAGAAGCTTACCTGTCACCCCTCCAATATTTTCCAGTTTCCAGAACAACCTCTTATGTGGAACTCTGTCGAAAGCCTTTTTTAGGTCCAGATAGATGCAGTCAACCCAACCATCTCTTTCCTGTAATATCTCTGTTGCTCGGTCATAGAAACTGAGTAAATTCGATACACAGGATCTGTAATTACCTAAGTGTAGTTACAGGATGAGAGCTACGCTCGTGGTGTCCCGTCTTCCCAGCACTCTGTCATATAACGCTTTGAAACTACTGACGGTCTTGGCCTCCACCACCTTCTCCCCTAACTTGTTCCAACCGTCTACCACTCTGTTTGCGAAAGTGAATTTTCTTATATTTCTTCGGCATCTGTGTTTAGCTAGTTTATATCTATGACCTCTTGTTCTTAAAGTTCCAGGTCTTAGGAAATCTTCCCTATCGATTTTATCAATTCCTGTTACTATTTTGTATGTAGTGATCATATCACCTCTTTTTCTTCTGTCTTCTAGTTTTGGCATATTTAATGCCTCTAACCTCTCCTCGTAGCTCTTGCCCTTCAGTTCTGGGAGCCACTTAGTAGCATGTCTTTGCAGCTTTTCCAGTTTGTTGTTGTGCTTCTTAAGATATGGGCACCACACAACCGCTGCATATTCTACCTTTGGCCTAACAAAAGTCGTGAACAATTTCTTTAGTATATCGCCATCCATGTATTTAAAAGCAATTCTGAAGTTAGAAAGCGTGGCATAGGCTCCTCGCACAATATTCTTTATGTGGTCCTCAGGTGATAGTTTTCTATCTAGAACCACCCCTAGATCTCTTTCTTTATCAGAATTCTTTAAAGATTTCTCACATAATATATAGGTTGTGTGGGGTCTATGTTCTCCTATTCCACATTCCATAACATGGCATTTATTAACATTAAATTCCATTTGCCAAGTGGCGCTCCATGTACTTATTTTCTCCAGGTCTTCTTGAAGGGCATGACAATCATCAAAGTTTCTTATCCTTCCTATTATCTTAGCATCATCAGCAAACATGTTCATATAATTCTGTATACCAACTGGTAGAGTGAGTGTGTAATTACCTAAGTGTAGTTACAGGATGAGAGCTACGCTCGTGGTGTCCCGTCTTCCCAGCACTCTTTGTCATATAATGCTTTGAAACTACTGACGGTCTTGGCCTCCACCACCTTCTCCCATAACTTGTTCCAACCGTCTACCACTCTGTTTGCGAAAGTGAATTTTCTTATATTTCTTCGGCATCTGTGTTTAGCTAGTTTATATCTATGACCTCTTGTTCTTAAAGTTCCAGGTCTCAGGAAGTCTTCCCTGTCGAAGTTCCTGTCGAAGTTCCTGTAAAATAGTCTAATAGGGGGTATAGGTGTTGTGTTAGTTGTCTCTTCAGAGGTTGCATGGCGTTTCACCTTCCTTCTTATGATGTCTTCAACGAAACCATTGGAGTAGCCGTTGTTGACTAGGACCTGCCTTACCCTACAGAGTTCTTCTTGTAGGGTAAGCACACGGCACCTCGGAAGCATTTCCGATGGTTCCTTTCATATAAAAGGGGTGACGCCGAGGAAAATAAGACTCGCGTCCCTACCAAATGCACAAGAGACACACACACCCCTCGCTCCCCTCTGTGAGGGGAGCGAGGGAAAGTTAATTATTATTATTATTTTATTTGAAATCATCGATCATCGCTCGGGCGATGATCGATGATTTCATTTAGGCCCCTTAACTCGACGTTCTTCTTCTTCGGAGGAGAGCATGAAGCTCACCAACCCGACCCCCAGAGGCTAATGCCAACAGAAAAAGAGCCTTGGAGAAACAATCCTGAACCTAAGGGGCCACAACAAACCAAGGAGAAGATAAGAGAGCACTCTGTCCAATGAACAGGATGGCTCAGGCAGCGCATGAGCAGGCCGGAGGTGAAACAACGCCCGAGACAGCTTGCGAAACGGCGCAGATGTAACATCAATACCGAAAGCAAGCTGAAGCGGCTCCGCCAGCGCCGCACGATACGAGGCGACAGTGTTAGGCATAAGGAGATGGTCCTGGAACAACCAAGAGAGAAAGGACAACACCACCCTAACCACACCCCCGCAAATTCCCTGACTGTGTAGTGGGCTCGACACAAAGACGAACCCCACCGTCCCTGGCTGGCCTGGTGAGCACTGGTCACAAAGCCCCAGCCAAGAGACGACGTGTCCGTGAACACATCGAGCGAGGACTCGGGTAGGCGCCAAGGCACTGAACCCCGAAAAACCCAAAGAGGAAGTCGGTGACTCAGCAGCTAACGCAAGGCCCCAGGGTCCGAACCCAGCGATCGCGAGAGAGGCGGAAGGGACGTCCCCGAAGGAACCATAACAGCCGACAAAGCCAAACTCGACCCGGTGGGTAGACCAGCATCGCGAAGTTCAGGCTCCCGCATAGACCCTCAAGCAACTGCCGGGTGACCCGGGAGCCCCCAGAAACAGGCGCATGCAGGACCGAAGCCGCAGGAGAGACTCCGGAGGAAGAGACAAGAAAGCGGTTCGAGAGTCCCACACAATGCCCAGCCATGTCCGAACCTGGGAGGGAACCAGATGGGACTTCCTCCAGCTCACCAAGAACCTGAACCCGGCCAGCGAGAAAGAACCAAATCCCTGGCCAGCAGACAAGAGGACTAGCTGGGAGCCCAAACCAGCCAGTCGTCGGGGTAGGCCAACACCCGAACACCTAACAGACGCAGACGGGCCACCACGACCCGTGTAAGGCGCATGAACATGCAAGGCGCTAGGTTCAACCCGAATGGGAGACAACGAAAGCGGTAACCTTAACACCCCCACAACAAAACCGAGCCAGTCCCTGAACCCTGGATGAATCGGGACATGCCAATAAGCGTCACGGAGGTCCAGGGACACCATCCAAGCACCCGGCTGCGAACAGAAGCTGAACCTGGGACAGCGTAGTCATCCGAAAGAAGGTGCAATGAACCCAGGGGTTCAGACGGGACAAGTCCAGAATGAACTGCAACCGCGCAAATGGAAACAGACGGTAAACCCATTTGAGGAACGTTGTTATTTTGACCATGCCCAAGAGAAGGTGTTTCCTGTCACATCTGAAAAGATTGTACTCTGAGATCCATATTTCACCATCATGGTAGTTCTTTTCGAGAGTTTCCATTAGGGCTGCAAACACTGCATTTGCCTCATGAAAGAGACCATCTATAAAATGAACTTTGTTGGATTTGCGTGTTTTTATACCCTGGATGTTGGCAAATATAAATGATGTTATCGTGTTTGTGGAAGTGCTGGATGCTTTACTTGGTGTTAATATCTGAGGCTCTGGTAGGAAGGCCACTGTGTTTGCATCCTCTCATCCTTTGCATACTATGTTTGCATCCTATGTTTGCATCCTGTGTTTGCATTTGACCAGCATTTGACATGGTTGGAAGCATTCTATGTCTGCCATCGATCGGGTCGGGCACCCAGAAAGGTAAACGCCCCAAAACAAACCCTACTCAGGCAAATCATAACATAGAATGAAAAGGCAATGTAAAGGATCTTTGTGTACTCATGTCGGAAGACCTTACCTTTAAAGAACACAATAAAGTAGCCATCACAACTGCAAGAAAAATGACAGGTTGGATAACAAAAACTTTTCACACTAGAGATGCTATACCGATGTTAATACTTTTCAAGATGCTAGTGCTCTCTAGAGTGGAGTACTGCTGCACAATGACAGCCCTTTTCAAAGCTGGAGAAATTGCTGACCTGGAGAGCGTGCAGAGATCCTTTACTGCTAGAATCCACTCAGTAAGACATCTAAACTCTTGGGACCGACTAAAGAGCCTAAATCTGTATTCCCTTGAGCGCAAGCAGAAGAGATATATAATAATTTACACATGGAAAATAGTAGAGGGGCTGATCCCAAACCTGCACACAGAAATAACATCACATGAGACCAGGAGGCATGGCAGGATGTGCAGAATATTCCCGTTGAAAAGCAGAGGTGCAACAGGTACTCTGAGAGAGAACTCTATCAACATCAGAGGCCCGAGACTGTTCAACACGCTTCCACTACACATAAAGGGCATAACTGGCCGACCCCTCACAGTGTTCAAGAGAGAACTGGATAAACACCTCTAAAGGATACCTGATCAACCAGGCTGTGATTCGTATGTCAGGCTGCGAGCAGCTGCATCCAACAGCCTAGTTGACCACCTGATCAACCAGGCTGTGATTCGTACATCAGGCTGCGAGCAGCTGCGTCCAACAGCTGCAACCAGGAGGCCTGGTCAACGACTGGGCCGCGGGGACGCTAAGCCCCGGAAGAACCTAAAGGTAAGGTAACCACACGAGGGTTTCTATAGGCCATTGCTCCTCGTGCCTCTCTGAGGGGGTGGTCAGGTTCCAGTTTGTGGTCCCCGGTAGGCCCAAAGAACTCCATACACATGACTGATGCCAAAGTCTGACATTAACATATCAACCTGGCTAGCTCCAGGGAGCCGACGGGGCTCTCCCCAGAAAAAAATGGCATCTGTTTACGAGAGCCCTGAGAAAGTTGACATGATCCCTGTGTAGCCACTGGTGTTTTGAATGCTTCGCTATACCCATGAACACCCTGAGGCACGTTGCACACCACCCACCGAGTGCCTCAAGGCACGTTGCACAGTGCAGTGGTTAAGACCGAAGCCAAATAACTCCGAATTCGATGGTTATTCACCGCCAAGGCAACCGAAAGGGAAGGGACCTGTGCATGTAACTGCACCAGACTCACATCACAGGAAAGTGCAGGGGGTGAAGAAGGACTCATTGAGGAACTCCAAGGAGCATCCCAAGAACACCGGCAACACTGAGGAACCCTCTCGCCACTGAAATGGGCGGGTCCAGCAAAACCCGCACCAAACTCGCCAAAAGAAAGGGCAGTCCGCCAGCCAGGAAGACGCCGGAACCTCGTAACGCACCCAAAACAGAGAGGAAGAATTGAACTCAAAGGAAGCCGGATCCATTATTGGGGTGTAAACTAGATCTCACAGGAGGTACACACCAAGGACCTCCTGAATCTCCACAGAGCTAATCTGAGGGGAAGGAAACCACCAGAAGGATGTATCCAAGGAACCCTAAGGTACCCGGAGGGGAGCCGTGCCCAACTCAAATTCATACAGAGTCGGAGGATACGAAAACCCCTGGCCCTGTAACAAACCCTGCCCAGAAGGCAGAAGGGCCCAGGCAGGATAAAAAGGAGTCCAAGCACTACAAACGGACTCTCCTTCTGCCCCGGGAACCCCCAACAAAGGCCCCGGGGCAGAGCCCATATCCACGCCCACCACCCTTGAAGAAAAGGCAGGTCCAGGGGGAGGGGGAGAGCTTCAAAGAGAGGAGCGCTGGGGCTACTCTGAAGCTTCAGTGGGGAAATCAAGCTCAATCTCCATCCCCCATTTGGGAGGGGCAACCCCCGAAACCACCCGAGCCTCATTCCAAGCTACACCATGCCCTGGCCCAGAAACCCTCAGACTATTGGGAGCTTGAGGCAGGGGGTGGGGAGCAGGGTGAACAACACCCACCTGGGAAGAAAGCAAGGAGGCACGGACTCAACCAAGGTAGAAGTAACCAACCCCCTAAATCCTGGTCCCTAAAATCCAAACAGGGCAGCTTTGGAGCTTCTAAATGGGCAACCAACCTGGTTGCAACACAGAATACATAGCATGCAACCAAGCCACCACCTGACCCCTAACATCCTCAGATGAGGAATGGGTAAAGTGAATAACAAGTGGGGAACATGTCTTGCAAGACTCAGAGTTGTAGGTTTCACCGACCCAACAGTTAGTATGACGGAGGCAGGATGGATGATCGTCACCACGAGGCAGAAGCAACGAACAAACCTCGGCAGTACACAAGGCGAGACAGGGCTCGGAAGAAAGAGCCATGGTACACCCTAGCCCCATAGGGTTTTCCAGGACCAGTAGGGTACGTTAGCCCTACAGGAAGCCCAGGCGCTGGGGCCAGATCAGCCGGTAACCCCTGTCTGCTGCTGCAAACTGACAACCAGTAGTCGCCGTAAAACCTCAGGGCAACAGAGGAAGACCACCAACACAACCTAGGCTAGCCTAATGGGAAACTAGGCAGATCACCTCCAACACATAAGCGAGTATGTGCTAAGAAAAAAAAAAAAAAAAAAAAAACCAGCGTTGAATGTAATGAAACGCCATTTTCTGGGTGAGTCCCGGAGGCTCCCCGGAGCTATCCATGGCTGATATGGATATTCTAACTACTTTGCATCAGTCGATGTGGGTGGAGTTCTAGCCTACCGGGGACCACGAGCCAGAACCTAGCCTCCTCAGAGAGGCACGGGGAGCAATGGCCCATAGAATGCACATGTGATTTGGAGCATTCTATATCTGCCATCGACCGGGACAGGCACCCAGAAAGGTAAGCGCCACAAAACAAACCCCTATTCTGGTTAACAACAAAAATTTACAAACGAGTGGACAGAACTCCCCAAAAGAAAAACGAGTAAACTAGCAAGACGTCACACCAGCCGCGCCGCATGTCTGCGCAGCTCCCCCCTCCCCGGGAGGGGGAAGGGGGAGCCCCAGACCCCCGCGCCGGCTATCCGCACCTCAGTTCCGAGGCTGGATATCAAAACCACGAAAAACCGCCGACCGGAGGGCGGGAGGGATGCCAGGGAGCCTCCGGGACTCACCCAGAAAATGGCGTTTCATTACATTCAACGCTGGTTTTCTGGGGGGAGCCCCTACGGCTCCCTGGAGCTACCTCACCAAAGACTACCTAAGAAAACAAGGGGACATACCCGGGAGGCGGTCGGTGAACCACTCCTCAACACGAAGTCAAGACAACAACCAAAATGGCCCCTCCGGAAAGCAGCAGGCACAACATTCGCCAGAAAAGGGGAGAACGGCCACAGACGAAGAAAACTATGACCAAGATCATAGGAGCCAAGAAACCACTGCGCCTGAGAAGAGCATGAAGCACTGCCACACGACCCCCAGAGGCCAATGCCAAAAGAGCCGAGGCAAAGCAAACCTGGCCCCGAGGAGCCACAACCACCAAGGAGAAGAAAAACAGGAGAGCACCCAGTCCAAAGACCTGGACGGCACAGGCAGTGCAGAAACAGGCCGGAGGTGAAACAATGCACGATACAGCCTGCGAAACGGCACAGAAGGAACATTGATACCGAAAGCTAGCAGCAGAAACCAAGGTGCAAGACCCAGGAACAGTCCCAAGCGCCTCTACACCTTCTGCAAGCCAATCCTATGACAGCCCCAGGAGGGAAAAGAAAACGCAGGACCAAAACCAAAATGCCACAAGCGTGCAAGGCCACCACCACAAGTGCAGCCGACAGGGAAGGAACCTGCATAAGGAGCCGCCCCGCACCAACCCCCGGCAGAAGGGCAGGAGCGAAGACTCAGGAAAAGGAGCAAAAGCGCCCACAGGAAAACGAGGAGCGCCGAGACAGCGCGAAGAGGAGATATATGCACAAAAGAACCAGAAGGCCAAACATCCAGAAACTGCCGGGAAGAGGACCCACAAGCCCTAGAAAGGACCGGAGGGAAGCTCAACCGAATGACGACAGACGTACCAGAAAAAGGGAAAGAGCTGACTGGGGTTAGAAGACACAGAATTGCACTTTCCCACTCTCTCATTATTCCTGCCCTTACATTCTCCGCCGCACACGTACATGTACGTTTACAGGAGAGTGAAGGAGGAGGGGCCCACTGGGAAGTGTGTCAAGGAAAACCCAGCACAAAGACGCCGCCAGAGTAGCAGGCGCCGGCCCCGTCAACGAGAGGAGCAGCAGTGTCATCGCCGGCTGCATTCTCTCTATGGTGTGGGTGCCAGAAGCCACGGAGCGACCGGGGACAAGGAAGAAAGATGTCGTTGACGGGTGTCACGAACCCCAACAGATGACCAATGCAGTATGGCGCTAGGACTGACCTGCGCTGGTCGGACTGACTGACATGTCAACGTCACACAGTGGGTGTTGAACTCCCCTCTGTTTATCCGCTTTCTCCTTTCCCACGGCAATTGGGTGCAGCAACCAAGGCTACCCCAAAACAGTCCCAAACCTTCGAAAACAAAAGCAGCAAACAAAGAACGAAGGCACAAAAACTCCGTCGCACCCGAGACCAAAAGTCATGCAGAACCCCAAGAAGAGGGGACATGACTGAGAAGGCCCGTCCTGGAAAAAGGTGCGAAGACTGTAGAAAAACACCCACCGACAGGACGGAAACAACGGGCACGCTGGACAAGGAAAACCGAGCCCAGGGAGGGACCGATGCCCACAAGCACGTGCGGAGCGGGGGACGGAAAAACCCCACACCACAAAACCGTAAGCCTGGCCCAGAGGGGTAGAAAAACCCCGGCGGGGACCAACGGGGCCGAAGGCCCCTTACGTTAGCACCACCCCAGCCCCGGGAACCCACCCTGCAGGCCCCGGGCCGAGCTGTCCCCTCAAAGCCCCAGCGTCAAGAAAACCCCGGGGCAGCCGTGAAAAACACCAAGGAAGGGAGCCCACTAGGCTCCGGAACGTGAACGGAAACCGGAGGAAAAAGCGAGGGGCGAGACGAAGACCCCAAGCTCATCCCCAACCAGCACAATGAGGCAAGGACAAAACAGAATCCAAGGAACCTGGAAAACCAGGCCCAGCACAGCAAGACCAAGGAAGGAGGGCCCCAAAAGGAGCACGGAAGGGCCGAACAGAATGCCACAACCAACCCCGACACACAGCTGCAGTACCAAAACGCAGCAAAACGTCCCCACACTCCCCGAGGGAGCGACAGAGAAGATAGATAAATCGTACACGAGCGGCACACAAGGGGACACAGGCGGAAACCGAGCACCCAACCGAGCCACAGGGACGGTAGGAGAAACGTGTGCAGTGTAACAGGCAACCGAAGGAACACATTGGGCAGCCCAACATGGGCTGATCCCATACACAGCCCCAAGAGCAGAGACGAGAGCGCCCATGAAGCACAGAAACCGCTCAACAGGCAAACGACAGGGGAGAGGCGGAACTAAAGAGCCAGAACCCAACCCCGCAAGCACACAACACCCTCGACACAGGAAACGTACCACCACACAGGCACCCCCACCGTTGCACCGTGGAACAAGGTGGAGGCGGGGCCCCGAACTCAAGCCAGGTGAGACAAGCAAAGGAGAGGGGCAGGAGTACAGGCAGGGGTCGCCTCGAAAAGGCCAAGAGGCCACCCGCAGACACCCGTGAACCGAGGAAGGAATCAGGTGGAGAGAACAAGAGCAGCCCAATATGGGCTAATAGCCCAGCAGCAGGCACTCGGGCGATACGGACCACTGTCCACGTGTACACCCATGCCTACGCCAAAAACGCGTCAGGACGAAGGAAACGCCAAACCGCACCAACTCACCTGCAGAACTGTTTAGTGTCAGAGTGGTTGACAAACGGAATGCATGAGGAAGGGATGAGGTGGAGGCTGACTCCATACACAGAGTCAAGTGTAGAGATGATAGAGCCCAATAGG
Source organism: Procambarus virginalis (assembly GCA_020271785.1). Classification (NCBI taxonomy): domain Eukaryota; kingdom Metazoa; phylum Arthropoda; class Malacostraca; order Decapoda; family Cambaridae; genus Procambarus; species Procambarus virginalis. Next base: position 745 of record WNGS01076038.1, on the reverse strand, counting down.
CTCAGGAATCGGTACACATGTTGATTGACTGTGGAGAGGCAGGACCAGAGAGCCAGAGCACAACCCCGCAAACACAACTAGGAGAGTACAGCAGCACCCCAGACAACCCCCAAGCAACGGGGCACGGATGGGATGAAGAGCGAGAGGCGAAGCCCCCCCGAGAAATGGAAGCACAACACATGTGCACACGCCCGGAACCAAAACAAACTCACGGGCATGCGCAGGACGCGAAAGAAAAGTAGCCCAACAGGGCGAGAAGTAGCCCAATACCGCTACAAGTAGCCCCATACTGCTACAAGTAGCCCAATACTGCTACAAGTAGCCCAATACTGCTACCAGTAGCCCAATACTGCTACCAGTAGCCCAATACTGCTACCAGTAGCCAATACTGCTACAAGTAGCCCAATACTGCTACAAGTAGCCAATACTGCTACAAGTAGCCCAATACTGCTACAAGTAGCCCAATACTGCTACAAGTAGCCCAATACTGCTACAAGTAGCCAAAATGCCACAAGTAGCCTAAAACTGCCACAAGTAGCCCTAAAACCGGTACAAGGAGCCTAAAACGGCTACAAGTTCCGACACGCGGGGTAAAGCCGCAAAGGCCAATGGCACCGCAGACGAAGAGATGCGGTTAGCCGAAAAACTCGGAAGACGGAACCGAGGAACCACAGGGACACGGAACCGAAACCGGGGGAGGAGCAGAACCCAAGCCCAAGTCGTACGCAGAGGGGGGAAAGAAAAA
>WNGS01076027.1:0-10018 GCA_020271785.1 Procambarus virginalis | reverse complement strand
AGATGAAAAGAGAAAGAGAGGAAGAGAAAGAGGAAAGAGAAAGCGAGAAAGAGAAAGAAAGAGAGAAAGAGAAAGAGGAAAGAGAAAGAGAAGAAGAAGAAAGAGAAAGAAGAGAAAGAGAGAAAGAGAAAGAGAGAAAGAGAAAGAGAGAGGAAAGAGAGAAGAGAAAGAAAATAGAAAGAAAGAGAAAGAGAGAAAGAGAAAGAAAGAAACAAGAGAAAGAGAAAGAGGAAGAGAAGAAGAGAAAGAAGAGAAAGCGAGAAAGAAAGAGAAAGAGAAAGAGAGAAAGAGAAGAGAGAAAGAGAGAAAGAGAAGAGGAGAAAGAGAAAGAGAGAAAGAGAGAAGAGAGAGAGAGCAATAATGGGGACTGTGTTACAGTCACAATCATTCAGTAGAAGAAAAACAAGAAGTAGTCGTTTCTGTGAATCACAGAAGAATACAAGAATACGAAGATAAGATACCTTTCATTATATATTCTTTCCTTATCTTATTGAAGATCACAGGAGGTAAGAATACAAACAGAACTCTATGTATATCACACAAAGTGTGGCTGAATTATCCCTTAGATTGAGAGCAAATGGAGGAACCTATAAATCTATAGTAATGGATGATTTCAATCATGCGCAAATTGACCGGGATTCAATGATTTTGACAGGAGAGAATATACAGGGAGCAAAATTGACAGAAGGTAGCAGGAAATTTGTAAGACATGTTATAGAGAAACACAGAGAAGAGGATGAGACTGACTAGTCTTCACACAGTGAAATGCGCACTGATAACATTGAGCATGAAATACCAATGTTGACGAGTGACCAACGAGTAGTTGTCTTTGTGTAGTTGTTATGAAGGCTGTGGCAAGAGGAAGAGAATAGTGGGAGACCAGCCCCTCCATACAGGCGAGTACTACAAGGTTACACAATTCTGGGACAATACATGGAAGTAGAACAAAGAAAACTAACACTAGGCATGATGGACTTCGTAACTAATGTAAACATGCTGAAAGATTTATCCAGACCGTAAGGGATAAAGGCGCCAAAAGAAAAATTATCCCTCGTTTAACAGATAATGGTTAGGGGCAAATGGGAGAAGCAAAATAACACAGAAAAACATAGGGAACACGGGAACACGGGTGCGCGGGGTGGGGGGGGGGCACAACATATACACCAGAGAGAGGAAGGAATACACAAGCAGACAAGTGCTATGAGAACAATGTAGCATCCAGGGCCAAAGATGAGCCTAAAGGACTGTGTGGCCACATGAGGAGGACGGCAGTGATGATCATGTGATCACGCTTCACAAAACAACCCACACAAGGAATGATAAAGTGTTCGAAGAATTACATAGAAGCTTTCAGGAAGTTTTTGCAATAGAACCAGGGCTGCCCCTCACATCTAAGACTTCTGAAGGAAGAATCACTACAAGAAGAAAGACACCATAGACATAGAAGTGACCCCAGAGGAAGTCAAGAGACCAATGAGCTGGATATACTGACAACCACAGACCCTAACAAGACCTCACCTTGGGTCCTAAAATAAACAGTTCCAGCATTGTGTGTGTGTACCAACCGCTATAGTCATCAAGTACTCACTTATATGGAGCAGCTGCATGACATTTTGGACAGTGGCTAATATAGTACCTATATATACAAGATGATGAACGGATGAAGACAGGAGTCACTGAACCACAGACAGGTACCCGCAACAACTACTCCTGTAAGAGATTAAAGAGAATAAAAGAAGGCTCATAGAACACTGAGCGTACACAATGTTGTTTCCAAGCATTAACATGCATTCAACAAAGGAAACTCCTGCCTGACTAATTCAGTACAGTTCTACAAGATTGCAACACGCGGAGGAGAAGGGACTAGGGAGACTGCATTTTCCTAGATTGCCCAAAGCTTCAGACACTGTTCCTCACAAGCTACTCCTATGCAAACTAGAACAACGGGCTGACGCATCGGGAGGCGCACTAGCGTGGATGAAGGAGTACCTTTCAGGAAGAAGTCATAATAAAGAGATATTAGGATGGAGAGGAAATGACTGAGGTGCCTCAAGGATCAGTATACTAGGCCCTTACTCTCTCTAAAATACGAAACCGATTTAACATAGAACGTTATCTCATTCGTATCAGCAAAGATAATGAGGAAACTTAGAACGATTATATTACATTGCAACCAGGTAATCTCCGATGGTCTAAGAAATGGCTACTAGACCTTAATCCTGACAAATGCATGGTTAAGAGGATAGCAGCTGGAGAAAGAAGACTTTCTTTCAAAAGAAAGAAGGCCAACTTTTGGGGTTATCCTTCAATGCAGTACAGGATGACGGGAAGACAACTCCTTATGTTGCCTTCCCGTCATCCTTCTTATGTTATTCCCATAAGGCAACTCCTTATATTATTTCTCCTTCTGTAAGAGAAAAAACTAAGTGGAGACGTCATACCAGAGGCACACACCAGCAGGACAAGAAGGACCGGACGTGTGTCATACTGACATACGTCCAGGTGTCCTTCACGCACTTGGACAAAGGTCAGTGTGTACAGTGTAAGACCCATCCTTCAGTATCTTGGCCCGGCCTGTGTTGATCTGTACTGACTGTTGTTATTCACACCTGGCATGTGTGGAGTGTCACACCTGGCATGTGTGGAGTGTCACCCCTGGCATGTGTGGAGTGTCACCCCTGGCATGTGTGGAGTGTCACCCCTGGCATGTGTGGAGTGTCACCCCTGGCATGTGTGGAGTGTCACACCAGGCATGTGTGGAGTGTCACCCCTGGCATGTGTGGAGTGTCACACCAGGCATGTGTGGAGTGTCACCCCTGGCATGTGTGGAGTGTCACCCCTGGCATGTGTGGAGTGTCATCCCTGGCATGTGTGGAGTGTCACCCCTGGCATGTGTGGAGTGTCACACCTGGCATGTGTGGAGTGTCACCCCTGACATGTGTGGAGTGTCACACCTGGCATGTGTGGAGTGTCACCCTTGGCATGTGTGGAGTGTCACACCTGGCATGTGTGGAGTGTCACCCCTGGCATGTGTGGAGTGTCACACCTGGCATGTGTGGAGTGTCACACCTAGCATGTGTGGAGTGTCACACCTAGCATGTGTGGAGTGTCACCCCTGGCATGAGTGGTGTGTCACCCCTGGCAGGTGTGGAGTGTCACACCTGGCATGTGTGGAGTGTCACACCTGGCATGTGTGGAGTGTCACCCCTGGCATGTGTGGAGTGTCACACCTGGCATGTGTGGAGTGTCACACCAGGCATGAGTGGAGTGTCACCCCTGGCATGTGTGGAGTGTCACCCCTGGCATGTGTGGAGTGTCACACCTGGCATGTGTGGAGTGTCACACCTAGCATGTGTGGAGTGTCACACCTGGCATGTGTGGAGTGTCATCCTGGCATGTGTGGAGTGTCATCCCTGACATGTGTGGAGTGTCATCCCTGACATGTGTGGAGTGTCATCACATATGCACGTGGCAGCTTGCCACAGCCTCACACGTGGTGGACACGTGACTGGGTCGTGGGCGTGGGCGGTGCGAGAGGGTGCACCACCACCCCGGCCTCCTAGGGTTTCCCAACGTCAAGAAACTGTCGTTGAGATGCCCTTATCCTAACCTACCAGAGGATCCAAAACAGAAAACGGGACAGTACGTCAATTTCGCGAGCCGCTACCATGGTCTAGCACGGCGATTTCTGGCCGTAGTGTGAGTGTACGTGAAAATGTGACCCATGATAGGAGAACGGGTTGGTACAAGAAGGTGGTGAACACGTGCTGAAGGTCAAGCGGGTCACTACACGTGCACACTGCAGGTGCGGGGTTAGGGCACACAAGTGGCTCCATCTCCCAGGATCTCACCCATTTTTCACACACGTGGTTCCATCTCGCGGGTTCACTCCCCATGGTTCACACACGGGTCACAAATGGCGGGGCACATGGTCGAGGGGTAAGCAACAGCACGCCGGCTACAGTTAATCTCCCTCAATGTTGACTGAGCCCGTCGTGCCGGAAACATTACCATTTTCTCTTGTTCAAACTGTTCCACACTCTCCTTACTTTAACTAAATAGTTGCTCTGTTGATTACCCAGATGACTCATCATTTGCACTTGGGCACCTTTGTAGTGTTGCGTCTGAGCCTCCGGGGTGTGACTCTTGCTTCACGCCAGCCACACTGCTGGTGTCCGGGGTGTGACTCTTGCTTCACGCCAGCCACAGTACTGGTGTCCGGGGTGTGACTCTTGCTTCACGCCAGCCACACTGCTGGTGTCCGGGGTGTGACTCTTGCTTCACGCCAGCCACACTGCTGGTGTCCGGGGTGTGACTCTTGCTTCACGCCAGCCACACTGCTGGTGTCCGGGGTGTGACTCTTGCTTCACGCCAGCCACACTGCTGGTGTCCGGGGTGTGACTGTGCTTCAGGTCAGCCACACTACTGGTGTCCGGGGCGTGACTGTGCTTCAGGCCAGCCACACTGCTGGTGTCCGGGGTGTGACTGTGCTTCAGGTCAGCCACACTGCTGGTGTCCGGGGCGTGACTGTGCTTCAGGCCAGCCACACTGCTGGTGTCCGGGGTGTGACTGTGCTTCAGGTCAGCCACACTGCTGGTGTCCGGGTGTGACTGTGCTTCAGGTCAGCCACACTGCTGGTGTCCGGGGTGTGACTGTGCTTCAGGTCAGCCACACTACTGGTGTCCGGGGTGTGACTGTGCTTCAGGTCAGCCACACTGCTGGTGTCCGGGGTGTGACTGTGCTTCAGGTCAGCCACACTGCTGGTGTCCGGGGTGTGACTGTGCTTCAGGTCAGCCACACTGCTGGTGTCCGGGTGTGACTGTGCTTCAGGTCAGCCACACTGCTGGTGTCCGGGGTGTGACTGCTTCAGGTCAGCCACACTACTGGTGTCCGGGGTGTGACTGTACTTCAGGCCAGCCACACTACTGGTGTCCGGGGTGTGACTGTGCTTCAGGTCAGCCACACTGCTGGTGTCCGGGGTGTGACTGTACTTCAGGTCAGCCACACTACTGGTGTCCGTGGTGTGACTGCTTCAGGTCAGCCACACTGCTGGTGTCCGGGGTGTGACTGTACTTCAGGCCAGCCACACTGCTGGTGTCCGGGGTGTGACTGTACTTCAGGCCAGCCACACCGCTGGTGTCCGGGGTGTGACTGCTTCAGGTCAGCCACACCGCTGGTGTCCGGGGTGTGACTGCTTCAGGTCAGCCACACCGCTGGTGTCCGGGGTGTGACTGTACTTCAGGCCAGCCACACCGCTGGTGTCCGGGGTGTGACTGTACTTGAGGCCAGCCACACTGCTGGTGTCCGGGGTGTGACTGCTTCAGGTCAGCCACACTGCTGGTGTCCGGGGTGTGACTGCTTCAGGCCAGCCACACTGCTGGTGTCCGGGGTGTGACTGCTTCAGGTCAGCCACACTACTGGTGTCCGGGGTGTGACTGTACTTCAGGTCAGCCACACTACTGGTGTCCGGGGTGTGACTGTGCTTCAGGCCAGCCACACTACTGGTGTCCGGGGTGTGACTGTTTCAGGTCAGCCACACTGCTGGTGTCCGGGGTGTGACTGCTTCAGGCCAGCCACACTACTGGTGACCGGGGTGTGACTGCTTCAGGCCAGCCACACTACTGGTGTCCGGGGTGTGACTGTACTTCAGGCCAGCCACACTGCTGGTGTCCGGGGTGTGACTGTGCTTCAGGCCAGCCACACTACTGGTGTCCGGGGTGTGACTGTTTCAGGTCAGCCACACTGCTGGTGTCCGGGGTGTGACTGCTTCAGGCCAGCCACACTACTGGTGTCCGGGGTGTGACTGCTTCAGGCCAGCTACACTGCTGGTGTCCGGGGTGTGACTGTGCTTCAGGCCAGCCACACTACTGGTGTCCGTGGTGTGACTGCTTCAGGTCAGCCACACTGCTGGTGTCCGGGGTGTGACTGCTTCAGGCCAGCCACACTGCTGGTGTCCGGGGTGTGACTGTACTTCAGGCCAGCCACACTGCTGGTGTCCGGGGTGTGACTGTACTTCAGGCCAGCCACACTGCTGGTGTCCGGGGTGTGACTGCTTCAGGCCAGCCACACTACTGGTGTCCGGGGTGTGACTGTACTTCAGGCCAGCCACACTGCTGGTGTCCGGGGTGTGACTGTACTTCAGGCCAGCCACACTGCTGGTGTCCGGGGTGTGACTGTACTTCAGGTCAGCCACACTGCTGGTGTCCGGGGTGTGACTGCTTCAGGCCAGCCACACTACTGGTGTCCGGGGTGTGACTGTACTTCAGGCCAGCCACACTGCTGGTGTCCGGGGTGTGACTGTACTTCAGGCCAGCCACACTGCTGGTGTCCGGGGTGTGACTGCTTCAGGTCAGCCACACTACTGGTGTCCGGGGTGTGACTGCTTCAGGTCAGCCACACTACTGGTGTCCGGGGTGTGACTGTGCTTCAGGCCAGCCACACTACTGGTGCACGTAACTAATAAGTCAATATAGACTTATTAGTTACGTGCATAGGTGACATACTTAACATAATAGTTTCCCTTGAAAAGCTTCATTGAAAACACCGACCTTACCTAACCTACTTAGTATGTTAAGATAAGCATCTTATTGCTTCGTAATTACAATTATTACCTAACCTATACCTATAATAGGTTAAGTAACAATTGTAATTACGAAGCTATAAGATGCTTATTTTAACATACTAAGTAGGTTAGGTAAGGTCGGTGTTTTCTATGAAGCTTTTCAAGGGAAACTATTATGTTTAGTATGTCACCTATGCAGGTAACTAATAAGTCAATATTGACTATACGAATTTGCGAGGACGGGTTGCAGAAAGAACTTCTTGAGTCTCAGAGTCGTAAATGAGTGGAAGGAACTAGATGAAGTTATCGAAGCCAATTCTGTACAGTTTTAAATGTAAACATAACAAGACAGAGCAACTGAAGAGTTGGTGCACTGAACTACTGCGCATGCTTGTATCGCATCGACATCGACATGGACCTTACAAGCACAACAAGGCGAGTAGCCACAGGCAATATGCTGGGTACAAGACAAATCTGGGGTGGGAGTATTCCGGCGGCGTCCCTCTCGGCCGCCAGACGCCCCCGTAAACAGCGGGAACCCGGCCATTATGCACGCTCAATTCCCCGCCACGAGACGACGCGCCGCTCCTCCAGTTCCCAACAAGAGCCGCCTCTTCATCGGCACCCGACCACACACACCAACTGTGCCACAGTGCCAGGCGATTACCCCCCCCCCCACGCCACCTCCCTCTGTCAAACGAAATCGCGGTTATAAGCCAAAATTGCATTAGGGCGGTGTTCATAAAGACGTTAGATGCGTGGAAGTTAACGCCAGGAGTTCGTGGAAGACATGGCGCAATGAATCACACGGCTGAGAGAAGAGAGGAAAAGCAAGAGGATAAAGAAGAGGATGGCGGAGGAGGAGGAGGAGGGGGAGATATGCCACAGATCTTGGCAACAGTGCCCCTAGTGTCATGGGGGTGGTCAGTCCAGGGGGGGGGGGGGAGTTTACTGCAGATTGAGCTTCGATGCTCATGCCGATAAGCTGTGAAGGAGTGCCGATATGCCGATGGCCGTTGCCACAGGCCGTTGTACTCACAATTAGGTGAGTACAGTGGCCGGACCCGGCGGGAAGAACATGACTTCATCCACAGCCACAAGATGGAAGGTGAAGAGTGACCGCCAGATGAAGGGTGCGCGCCAGACATGTCAAGGAGGGGGGGGGGTGAACTTACTGAGTTGTACTCACCTAGTTGTGCTTGCGGGGGTTGAGCTGTAGCTCTATGATCCCACCTCTCAACCGTCAATTAACTGGTGTACAGATCCCTGAGCCTATTGGGCTCTATCATATCTACATTTGAAACTGTATGGAGTCAGCCTCCACCACATCACTGCCTAATGCATTCCATCCGTTAACTACTCTGACCGAAAAATTTCTTTCTAACGTCCGTGTGGCTCATTCGGGTACTCAGCTTCCACGCCTGTGTCCCCTTGTAAGTGTACCGCCCTCTATCAGCGACGTGAGGTGCAGTTCACTCAGCCTTTCCTCGTAATTCATGCCTCTTAGTTCTGGGACTAGCCTAGTGGCATACCTCTTAACTTTTTCCAGCTTCGTCTTGTGCTTGACAAATTACGGGCTCCATGCTGGGGCCGCATACTCCATGATTGGTCTTACATATGTGGTATACAAAGTTCTGAATGATTCCTTACACAGGTTTCTGGAGGCAGTTCTGATGTTAGCCAGCCTCGCATACGCCACCGATGTTATTCTTTTGATGTGGGCTTCAGGAGACAGGTTTGGTGTGATAACAACTCCTATCAGTGCCTCACTGAGTGCCTCAACTCCTAGTTCAGTGCCTCCTATCTATCCCCTTTCTTGTATATCGGGACTACGTTAGCTGCTTTCCAAATTTGTGGCAGTTCCCCTGTTGCCAGTGATTTGTTGTACACTATGGAGAGTGGCAGGCACAGTTCTTCTGCTTCTTCCGTTAGTATCCAAGGGGAGATTCCATCCGGGCCTATAGCCTTTGTCACATCCAACTCTAGTAAACACTTCCTTACTTCCCCGCTGGTAATCTCAAACTCTTCCAGTGGTTCCTGGTTAGCTATTCCCTCTCTTTTCTCTGGGATTTCTCCTTGCTCTAAGGTGAAGACCTCCTGGAATTTCTTATTCAGTTCCTCACACTCTTCCTTGTCGTTTGTAGTGAATCCTTCTTCCCCTATTCTTAACTTCATAACCTGTTCCTTTACTGCTGTTTTTCTCCTGATGTGGCTATGCAACAATTTAAGCTGAGTCTTTGCCTTGCTTGCAATGCCATTTTCGTGTTTTCTTTCTTCCTCTCTTCTCATCCTGACATATTCATTCCTGGCATTCTGGTATCTTTCTCTGCTCTCAAGTGTCCTGTTATTCCTATAGTTTCTCCATGCCCTTTTACTTTGCTGCTTAGCTAGCCTACATCTCTGATTAAACCATGGGTTTCTCATCTTCATTTCACTGTTTTCCTTTTGGACTGGGACAAACTTGTTTGCTGCGTCCTTGCACTTCTGCGTGATGTAGTCCATGTCTTGGGCCGTCTTTCCCCTGTGCTCTGTTTTCCATGCTATATCTGTTAGGAATTTTCTTCTCCTCATAGTTTCCCTTTCGGTATGCTAACCTTGTGTTTTCGGTATCCTTCCTCGAGTTCAATAACCCTTCTTCAATCAAGTACTCAAACACCAGTACACTGTGGTCACTCATTCCTACTGGGGCATCAAAACCGATTTCTCTTATGTCGGAGTCGTTCAGAGTGAAGACTAGGTCGAGTCTCGCTGGTTCGTCATTTCCTCTCATCCTTGTGGATTCTCTGACATGCTGGGTTAAAAAGTTTCTGTCACCACCTCCAATAGTTTGGCTCTCCACGTATCCTCGCCTCCATGCGGTTCCTTGTTCTCCCAGTCAATCCTTCCGTGATTGAAGTCCTCCATGATGAGCAGGTGGGATCTATTTCTACAGGCAGCAGAGGATGCCCTCTCAATTATAGTGTTAACTGCCATGTTGTTGTTTTCATACTCTTGACTGGGTCTTCTGTCATTTGGTGGAGGGTTATATATTACTGCTATTACTATTCTTGGTCCTCCCATTGTCGTGGTGCCTGCTATGTAGTCTCCTAAACCTCACAGCCCGGTATAGCCATCTCCTAAAAACTCCATTCTTTTCGCATGAGTAGGGCCACTCACCTCCTCCCCTACGTTCCCCCTCTCTCCTTATTACTGTGTACTCCTGGGGAAACACGGCACCTTATGATTCTAGAGAGTTTTGTTTCAGTGAGTCCGATTACATCTGGGTTCCTTCTTGTGCCCTTTCCCTTAGTTCATTTGCCTTCCCTGTGATCCCATCTATGTTGGAGTACATTACCCTGAAACTGACTCTTCTGCTTCTTTCTGGGGGGGGGGGGACCTGTGGATCTGGGGTGAGCATTAGCTGGGAGGATCTGGTATGGGAGACTGGTGGAGGAGGAAGGGCTTAGGGGGTGGGGG
>WNGS01076025.1:0-15069 GCA_020271785.1 Procambarus virginalis | reverse complement strand
TAATTCAATTTCATCATTGTTTCACACTAATTTGGCTGCAATGTCTGTCTCATTATGATGGGTTATATTTATGTGTGAAGGTATCCATTCAAAGGAGATTCGAGACCCTTTACTCTGTGCAGCAATTAGGTCATTTACAATTGGTAGTATGAGATTCTTGCTGTCGATATTCCAGGAGAAGTTTTCGATTGCTTGAAGAGCAGACTTTGAATCACAAAATATTATTCCTCCTCTTATGCTTTTTAATGTACTGGTAGCTAGTAGTAATGCTGCTAGTTCTGCTTGTGTGGAGGTCAGCCAGTTGTTTAACCTGACACTGACAGTCTTTGTGCAAATATTATTTCTATATAACCTACATGCTGCTGCAGTCCGTCCAGGAGAAGATTGGACTGAACCGTCGGTGTAGACACAGTGCTCGCGAGAGCTTAAATTCTCGATGGAGGGGGCAATTGTTTCGAGTGTGACAGCTTTGAGAAGAGCAAGATTTTCATTATCTTTCTTGGTGACAGGTGTGCATGATACTTGAATGGTGGGGTACAGATAAAGAGGAATATCAGAGACAGGTAGATTGCACTTAAAAGGAATGTTGAGTTTAATGAGATTGTAGCCATTTATCATAAAAGGAGTGAGTTGGTATGTCGGCACAAGTCAATTGGGCGTTAACAGCACTAAATAATTTGTCTCTGAGCAATGCAGGAGATATAGAGTCTCCTGCATTGGTTGTATAGGTTGGAAGCTTCAGTTCTTCCCTAATGTTGATGATTCTTGTGCATCTCGGGGCACCAAGAATTATCCTCATGGCTTCATTTTGTACTACTTCAAGTTTGTCCAACACAGAGGAGGGGAAATTAATTAAGTGCAAAGCATTATAATGAACAAGAGATCTAACAAACATCATATAGAAGCAGCAACTGAAGCACTTGCGCTGAAGAAACATGTCACAAGACTATTTATCAAACAAAGCAGTGATGTTTTCCAGCCAGATATCACAGATATCTTGTCTAGATTTTAGAGTAGGATGATATAGAATTGTTTAGGTGTATTTTTGTTCATTCTTGGAATTTTTGCACCCTGCTTACTTGGTTTAGCATTGTTGCAAAAACATTTTTAAGGGGGAGATGGGGAGATGTAACAAAAAAATGCACTCCAACCTCCCCCCCCCCTCTCTCTCTTTAATCCCCAGACCCCTCTTGTAGCCACTGGGGGGTGAAGGGTTCCTGCACCCCTTCCTCCCCTCTCTCTCTCTAATCCCCAGACCCCTCTTACAGCCGATGGGGAAGTGAAGTGCTCCTGCACTCCTTCCCCCCCCCCCCTCTCTCCTTTTCCTATCGCATCGTCGAAAGTTTTCAAAACTGAATACATATTTCCGATGCATTTTTAAGAACTGATAAGAAAATGAGAGGCGGAGGGAAGGATTTAAACATTGGCCAGGTGTGGAGGCGAGTCACGTCTGAAGCAGTCTGGTACATGGCCTTCCCAACACTGGAGAACAGCAGGAAAATGCTCAGGCATGCACAGAACCTAAGACGTGTGGATGGGCGTAGCAACATATACATATCCTCCACATCTCACAGTGAAATGACATAACAACGGACAGAGAACAGTGAGACAAACAACAGACGCTAATATACGCAGATCAAAGCACAAACAGAAAACTAAATTTAAGAAGACAAGAAATGATGACGAGGAGAGGGCGTAGACCTTCATTCAGTGAACCAGAAGAACCTTTTATAATTAAAATAACTCCATCGACAAGCTGGCAGAAACCCAGAGAGACAATGTTCAGAATGAGTGCCGGAATACCCTTTCGTCAACAGGATGATTGTCACGAGTTTAAATGACTTCTACACAAGTGTCACGCGCCTAGTAAATGCATGTGCAACAGTGGGAGCCGGTCGGCCGAGCGGACAGCACGCTGGACTTGTGAACCTGTGGTCACGGGTTCGATCCCGGGCGCCGGAGAGAAACAATGGGCAAAGTTTCTTTCACCCTATGCCCCTGTTACCTAGCAGTAAAATAAGTACCTGGGTGTTAGTCAGCTGTCACGGGCTGCTTCCTGGAGGTGGAGGCCTGGTCGAGGACCGGGCCGCGGGGACACTAAAGCCCCGAAATCATCTCAAGATAACCTCAAGATAACCAGTGTGTGCCCACACTGATGTCAGAACACCGACATCACTGGGATCAGTGAAGAATGAAGAGGAGAAGATATCGTTAGAGGCGAACTTCATCTACTGTCAGCCACCATTCAGACACAACAGCAGCAGTAGGTGGAGTGAGACCTTACATAAAACACGACTTAACTTCATCCAGCAATTAGGAACTGAGCGCCATGAGATCCACAGAGTCACTATGGTGCAGTATACGTAAGAGTATGCTGCGGGGCTGAGAGTATGAGTATGTTGCGGGGTTGACAGTGGGAGTATACTGCAGGGTTGATAGTAGGAGTATGCTATGGGCAGACAGTTGGAGTATGCTGCGGGGCTGAGAATAGGAGTATGCTGCGGGGCTGACAGTAAGAGTATGCTGAGGCGCTGAGAGTAGGAGTATGCTGAGGGGCTGACAATTGGAGTATGCTGCGAGGCTAACAGTAGGAGTATGCTGCGGAGCTGCCAGTAGGAGTATGCTGCAGGGCTGACAGTAGGAGAAATACTGCGGGTTTGACAGTGGGAGGATGCTATGGGGCTGACAATGAGAGAAATGCTGAGGAGCTGACTGTGGGAGGATGCTGCGGGGCTGACAGTTAGAAGTTGCTGCGGGACTGACAGTGGGAGGCTGCTGAGGGCTGACAGTGGGAGGATGCTGCGGGGCTGACAGTGGGAGGATGCTGGAGGCTGTCAGTGGGACGATGCTGTGGGGCTGACAGTGAGAGGCAGCTGCGGGGCTGACACTGGGAGCATGCTGCGGGGCCGACAGTGGGAGGCAGCTGCGGGGCGGACAGTGGGAGTATGCTGCGAGGCTGACAGTAGGAGGATGCTGCTAGGCTGACAGTGGGAGTATGCTGCGGGGCTTAAAGAGGGAGAATGCTGTGTGGCTGCGAGTGGGATTATGCCGCGAGGCTCACAGTGGGATGATGCTGCATGGCCGACAGTGGGATAATGCTTGAGGGTTGACAGTAGAAGGATGCTGAGAGACCGATAGTGGGAATATGCTGCGGGGCTGTCAGTGGGTGTGTGCTACGAGGCCGACAGCGGGAGGCTTCTGCGGGGCTGACAGTGGGAGGATGCTGTGGAGCAGACGGTGGGAGTATGCTGCGGGGCTGACAGTCGGAGGAGGATGCGGGACCGACAGTCGGATGATGCTGCTGGCCTGACAGTGGGAGGATGCTGCGGCGCCGACAGTGGGAGTATGCTGCGGGGCCGACAGTGGTAGTATGCTGCGGGGCCGACAGTGGTAGTATGCTGCTGGCCTGACAGTGGGAGGATGCTGCGGCGCCGACAGAGGGAGGCAGCTACGGGGCTGACAGTGGTAGGATGCTGCGGGATCGACCGTGGGATGCTGCTGCTGGGCTGACAGTGGGAGGATTCTGCGGGGCTGCCAGCGGGAGGATGCTGCGGGGCTGACAGTGAGAGTATGATGCGTGGGTGACGGTGGGAGGATTCTCCGGGACCAACAGTGAGAGGATGCTGTGGAGCTAACAATGGGAGGATTATACGGGGCTTACAGTAGGAGTATGCTGCGTGGCTGACAGTGAGAGTATGCTGCGGGGCCGACAGTGGGAGGTTGCTACGGGGTTGACAGTGGGAAGATGCTGCGGGGCTAATAGTTGGAGTATGCTGCGGGGCTGCCAGATGCTGTGGGGCTGCCAGTGGGGGAATTCTGCGGGGATGGCAGATGGAGTATGCTTCGTGGCTGACCGTTGGAGTATGCTGCGTTGCTGACAGAGGGAGGATGCTGCGGTGCTAACGGTGGGGTAAGCTGTGGGGCTGACAGAGGGGGGATGCTGCGGGACTGACAGTGAGAGGATACTGCAGGGTTGATAGTGGGAGGATACTGCGGGCCTGATAGTGGGAGGATAGTGGGTGGATGACAGTGGGAGGATGGTGGGTGGATGACAGTGGGAGGATGGTGGGTGGATGACAGTGGGAGGATGGTGGGTGGATGACAGTGGGAGGATGGTGGGTGGATGACAGTGGAGTATGCTGCGGGGCCGACAGTGGGAGTATGCTGCAAGGCTGACAGTGGGAGTATGCTGCGTGGCTGACATTGGGAGTATGCTGCGTTACTGACATTGGGAGGATGCCGTGGGGCTAACAGTGGCAGGATGCTGCGGGGCTGACAGTAAGAGTATGATGCGAGCCTGACAGTGGGAGGATGCTGCGGGGCTGCTAGTGGGAGTATGCTGCGGGTCCGACATTGGGGGTATGCTGTGGGTCTGAAAGTGGGAGGATGTCGGGGCTGACAGTGGGTGGATGCGGCGGGGCGGACGGTGGGATTATGCTGTGGGGCTGACAGTGGGGGGATGCTACGGTGCTGCCAGTGGGGGGGATGATGTGGGGCTGACAGTGGGAGGATGCTACGGTGCTGCCAGTGGGGGGGATGATGTGGGGCTGACAGTGGGAGGATGCTACGGTGCTGCCAGTGGGGGGGGATGATGTGGGGCTGACAGTGGGGGGATGCTACGGTGCTGCCAGTGGGGGGGGATGATGTGGGGCTGACAGTGGGGGGATGATGCGGGGTTAACAGTGAGAGGATTCTGCGGGGCTGACAGTAGGAGTATGCTGCGGGGCTGAACGTGGGAGAAATGCTACGGGACTAACAGTGGGAGGATGCTGCGGTGCTAACGGTGGGGTATGCTGCTGGGCTGATAGTGGGAGGATGCTACGAGACTGACAGAGGAAGGATGCTGCGGGGATAACAGTGGGAGGATTCTGCGGGGCTGACGGTAGGAGTATGCTGCGTGGCTGACGGATGAAGTACGTTGCGGGGCTGACAGCGGGATAAATGCTGCGGGGCTGACAATGGGAGGATGTTGCAGGTCTGACAGTGGAAGGATGCTGTGGGGCTGACAGTGTGTGACTGCGGCGAAGCGGTCGGTGGGAGTATGCTGCTGGGCTGAAAGTGGGGGGATGCTGCGGGCCTGACAGTGGGAGGATGCTGCAGGGCTGACAGTGGAAGGATGCTGCAGGGCTGACAGTGGAAGGATGCTGCAGGGCTGACAGTGGAAGGATGCTGCGGGGCTGATAGTGTAGGGATGCCGCGGGGCTGACAGTGGGAGTATGCTGCGCGGCTGACGTTGGGAGGATGCCGTGGGTCTGACAGTGGAGAATGCTGCGGGGCTGACAGTGGGATGATTTGCGGGGCTGACAGTACTAGAATGCTGCGTGGCTGACAGAGACAGAAGGTGCGGGGCTGACAGTGGGAGTATGCTGCGGGCTGACAGATGGAGTATGCTGCGAGGCTGAAAGTTTGAGGATTCAGCGGGNCAGGCACAGCCAAACTATCCAGCCTCTTGAAAAAGGTCAACGACTCCCCCGGAACCATCCAAGCATGGCGCAACCTTCTCCTGTTTGGAAACATATGCCTAGCTGTCCCTGCAAGGAGAGACAAATCACTAGCTTCCTCAGTCATTATGGCTATAAATAGTTTTCCTAGAGAGGACAACCAGGCACCCCTCCCCCCCGTGCCAAAAACACCTACCGCAGGAAAGGTATCAACAGCAGAACCGAGGCATCCAAATCAGAGCAACAGTCAGCAAGAAAATAGAAGAAGGCAACACAATAGGGGCAATCAGAGTCATCACCAGTGAAGAAACAGTTGCCACCAGGGATGCCGATACAGCACAAGCCCTGAGGGAAAAACACCCACCCAGAGCTCCTCGTGACGACAGTGTTCCCCTAGTCGGTGTCACCAGAGCAGAACCCCTGTGTGTGCTCGAATCCATGGTGCATAAAGCAGCTTTATCCTTCCCACCAGGATCAGCAGGTGGGATCACAAGACTAAGACCCAACCACATCAAACAAATGCTCAACCCTGCACTGGGAGACATTGCACAGGGCCTCCTGGTGGAACTAACTAGATTCGCCAACACATGTCTAGCTGGCAACATACCAGAGACCATACGGCCTCTCTTTTTTTGGCGCTACCCTCTGTGCCCTTAGGAAAAAAGATGGAGGAATCAGACCGATAGCTGTGGGCAATTCACTCCGGCGTCTCGTCGCTAAGGCTGCTGCTAGAGCAGTTAGTCAGGCAACAGCCGACATGCTGAAGCCAAAACAGCTTGGGTTTGGCATTCCCCAAGGTTGTGAGGCAGCGGCTCATGCAGCTAGAGCTTACATTGCTAACATTACGGATTAAAAAGCCCTGATAAAGCTGGACTTCAAAAATGCCTTCATTTGCCAAATGCCTTCGAACCCATACTCCCAGGAGCAACGCAACTGGTATGTACAGGGACGCCTTAAACCGCTTGACCATCACGACCGGACATAAGGAAGTGATAGCCTGAGCTATATGAAAGTGCCAAGTGCTGGCGGGGAAGTGGTACATATAGCTCAGGCTATCACTTCCTTATGTCCGGTCGTGATGGTCAAGCGGTTTAAGGCGTCCCTGTACATACCAGTTGCGTTGCTCCTGGGAGTAACCTAACCTGACCTACCTAACCTGACCTACCTATCTTAACCTAACATAAAATAACTTAACTAAATCAATATTTATGTTCTTAGTTCTTTATGAGAGTGGGAAATGTTGGGAAGGACAAGGGGACAGAGGAGTGGGGGTTGGTGTAAAGGACGAGGGGAAGGGGGAGGGGGGAATGGTATGGAGGATGAGGGGAAGGGGAGGTGGGAATGGTATGGAGGATGAGGGGATCGGGGAGTGGGAGATGGTGGGGAATAGGAGGGGACGATGGAGTGGGAAATGGTTAGAAGGACGAACGGACGCTGGATTGGGGAGTGTTGGGGAGGACAAAGAGACGGGGAAGGGGAGGAATTGTTGGGCAGAAGAGGGGACGGATGAGTGAGGAATGCTTGGAAGGAAGAGGGGACGGGTGAGTGTGGAATGGTTGGGAGAATGAGGGGACGGGGCATGGGGAATGGTTTTGCCTAATAAGCCAAGTTTTCATGAATTAATTGTTTTTCGACAACCTAACCTACCTAACCTAACCTAACCTAACTTTTTCGGCTACGTAACCTAACCTAACCTATAAAGATAGGTTAGGTTAGGTTAGGTAGGGTTGGTTAGGTTTGGTCATATATCTACGTTAATTTTAACTCCAATAAAAAAAATTGATCTCATACATAATGAAATGGGTAGGTTTATCATTTCATAAGAAAAAAAATAAAGAAAGTATATTAATTCATGAGAACTTGGCTTATTAGGCAAATTGGGTCTTGCATAGTAGGCTGAGAAGTGCGTTCTGGCTACTAGGTACGACATATATATATATATGGAAATGTTCGTTTGTTCAAAATCGCTAATCTCCGAAAGTTCTACAACAATTGCCTTGAAATTTTCACACACCGTTCCATTCGCATCCGAGAAGGTTTTTATATACATAGTATATAGATGTCACGTCTGTGACAAGAAAAAACCGACTTTTTTTAAATTGTTTTTTTCATGTGTTTTTCATGAGGGAAATCTTCGAAACCGCTTTGCTGATTGCTTTTAACTTTTGACACAACGTTGCATTCGAATAGGCGAGTGTTTTTATATACCTACTATATACATGCCTCACCTGAGACTGGAAAAAAACATTTTTTTTTTTGGAAAACAGCGCCATTTGTAGGACGTAAGAGCAACACACGCTGTAATCTCCGAAAGTTCTTCACCGACTGCTTTGAAATTTTGACACATTTTTGATACAATCGAAAATGTGCGTGTTGTTATATATCTACTATTTATATGCCACACCTGTAATGGGTATAACAATTATTGTTTTTGAAAAACAGTGCCATCTGTTGCACGTAAGAACAACACATACTATACAAGATATGTTACTATTCCAATTTCAATGTTTCCAATATATTGATAAATTGAATTTTCATAGATTTTAATTTATTTTCATTTTGATTTAATTATTTTGTGTGGCGTTGAGTTGGACTTGAGCTGTGTCGTTTACCATACCGTTCATTTCATGGGTATAATTTATTTGTTTCTTTTTTCATTTTTTCATTTCGTTTTTTTAACTGTTCTGCTTATTTTTCAGTGCAATTAGTGGTGAAATTGACCTGTGCCGATTAATCTGCGATTGAATTGAAATATTTCGTTAGTATTTTTGTTTTGTTTTGAAAACAAGAAAATGGACATCACGTTTATTTCACAGCGGCAAATGTGCAACAAAGAGCTATGAATCCACTGGCAACAACGTTAACTGCTTTCTTCACGTTATGTCAAAATGACGTGTTTGCGAAAACACTGCTGTATTTGGAAGTGCTTACGTATTACACATGGAATATCAGTAGAAAATCAGTTGAACGACGCAAACGAGGAGAGCGAGTCGACGGACAACCTGGCATATTCAAATAAACTACGATAGGTAGAATGTACACCGTGCATCCCAATCAGGATGAATGCTTCTTTCTTCGCATGTTGTTGGTAAATGTGGCCGGTCCAACGTCTTTCCAGCAATTGAGGTTTTTCAACGTCGTAACACATGCCACTTCCCGTAGTGAATGTCAAGTTCTGAATTTATTGGAGAACGACCTATACTGGGATGTATGCATTAATGACGCGTCCAACACGACACATCAAAATCAAATTCGTGCATTGTTTGCAGTCATATTGACCACCTGCTCTCTTTCATCTCCAAAAGAGTTATGGGAGAAATATAAATTGCATATGGCTGTAGATATTATCCGTCGAATAAGCAAGGAAAATTCAAATATGAACATGGATTTTCACAGCAAAAGGAATGTCAAAATTCTACAAAGAAGCGTTCCTAATGATTGAAGATTTGTGCTTAGAAATTAAGAGCAAAGTTCTCAATCAACTTGAAATGCCATCACCGAATCGATCTGCTGCTGCTTCGGTCGATGTAGAATAGCGAATTGAATAAAATTACAACACGGGTGATCTGTTGTCGTATGTGCAATCAAATATTCCTAAGCTAGCGCTTAAGCAAAAAGGCATTTACAATCAAATAATACAAACTATCAATAACGGGCGTGGAGAAATCTTCTTTGATGCGCCAGGAGGAACTGGTAAAACCTTCCTAATTAGATTGATTCTGGCAGCATTTCGATCCCAAAATGGCATAGCCTTAGCTCTTGCATCGTCCAGTATAGCTGTGACATTACTACCAGGTGGAAGAACTGCTACTTCGGCTTTGAAATTACCATTGAACATGCAATTCATTGAAACTCCCACGTGCAACATTTCCAAAGTATCCAGCATGGGAAAAGTATTGCACAAATGCAAACTTATTGTTTGAGATGAATGTACAATGGCCCACAAAAAATCGCTCGAGGCTCTTGATCGATCATTGCAAGATTTGTGTGGAAACATCAGACCATTTGGGAACGCATTAATATTGCTTGCAGGAGATTTCAGGCAAACATTACCTATAATTTATCAATTGACACCAACTGACGAAATAAATGCTAGACTGAAATACACTACTTTGTGGCGCCTCGTAAAGACATTAAAATTAACTACAAATATGCGTGTCCAGCTGCAAAACGATCCATCAGCTGAGATATTCTCACATCAATTTATGGAAATTGAGAACGAAAATGCGCAGGTTGATCTGACCTCAGGAAGAATTTCATTGCCTCATAACTTCTACTATTTAGTGACGTAAAAAGAAGAATTGGTTGAACAAGTATTTCTCAATATTCAAACCAATTATAAGACTCTCGATTGGCTGACTGAACAAGCTATTCTTGTGGCCAAGAACAAAGACGTTTACGAACTTAACAACATTATTGAGTCTAACATCCAAAGCGAGGCAGTCACATACAAGTCCGTCAACACTGTTGCGGAAGCAGTGAAGCGGATAGTTATCCAACAGAATTGTTGAATTCACTCGATCTGCCAGGGATACCATCATACGCACGGCAATTGAAAATCGGCTTGCCAATTATTATGTTGCAAAATATCAACCAGTCAAAACTTTGCAAGGCCACACGCCTTGCAGTAAAAAAAAAATAATCAGAAACGTCGCAGCAGACAGGACCTTTCAAAGGTGAAGATGTCCTCATTCCTCGCATTCCTATTATTCCAACGGATAAGCCATTTCAATTTACGAGATTGTAATTTCCAATTCGATTGGCGTTTGCAATCACAATCAACAAAGCTCATGGCCAATCTTTAGAATTGGATATAAACTGATATATATTTAGATATAAACTACACTGTGCAGTTTATATCTAGACACGGACTGCTTCTCACATGGACAATTATATGTTGCGTGTTCTAGAGTCGGCAAACCAGACAATCTCTATATCTCCACAGACAATAGAACAACAAAAAATATTGTATACCCACAAGCATTGTGAAATTAAACATATTAGTAACGTGCACTTTCTCTTTTCTTTCTTTCCCATTTAACCAGATTGAGCCACAGCAACGCGTGGTGGGTACAATTGTTTTATATAAATAAAAATGTAAATGTTCGTTTGTTCAAAATCGCTAGTCTCCGAAAGTTCTTCACCGATTGCTTTGAAATTTTCACACAATTTTCCATTCGCATCTGAGCGGGGTTTTATATACATACTATGTAGATGTCACAGCTGTAACAGGAAAACCTTTTTTTTTTTAAACTGTGTTTACATGTGTTTTTCATGTGTATAGGCGCGTGTTTTTATATACCTACAATATACATGTCACACCTGTGACTTGTAAAAACATGCTTTTTTTAAGAACAGCATCATCTGTTGCATGAATAGCAACACAAGCTAAACTAAATATGTTACGATTCCATTTCATTGTTTCTCATTGCATTGATAAATAGAATTTTCATAGATTTTGATTTATTTTCATTTTAATTTAATTATTTTGTGTGACATTGCTTTGGAATTGAGCTAGGTTGTTTACCATAATGTTCATTTTGTAAGTACTGTATATGTATAGATGCCGCACCTGTGACAGGTAAAAATATTTTTTTTTAAGAAACAGCGCCATCTTTTGCATGTATGAGCAACTTACACTATACTAAATATCTCATGACTCCATATAAATGTTTCTGATTGCATTGACAAATTGAATTTTCATAGATTTCGATATATTTTCATTTTGATTTAATCATTTTGTATGACATTGTTTTGGAATTGAGCTGTGTTGCTTGCCATATTATTCATTTCGTGTGTATAGTTTATTTTTTCTTCACTTTTTTCATTTCGTTTTAAATTGTATTTTTTATATTTCTGTGATAGAAACATCAGATCATTTGATGTATCCAATTTTCTGAAGGGAACATCAGATCATTTGGGAGTGCAGAATGGTGGGGAGGACGTGGGAACGGGAGTGAGGGAAGGTGGGGACGTGGGAGGGGTTAAGGTGGGGGGAGGATGAGGGGACGGGGCAGTTGGGGATGGTGGGGACGTGGGAATAGGGGAATGGAGAATGGTGGGGAGGACAAGGGAATATGCAGGTGGGGGATGGTCGGGTAGGACGAGGGGATGGGGGAGTTGGGAATGGAGAATGGTGGGGAGGACACGGGGGATATAGGGGTGGGGGATGGCAGGGGGGACGAGGGGATGGGGGAGGGGGGAATGGCAGGGGGGACGAGGGGACAGGAGAGTGGGAGATGGAGGGGAGGACGAGGGTACAGTGGGGTGGGGAATGGTTAGGAGGACGAGGGGACGGTGGAGTGGGGGAAGGTGGTAAGCACAATTGCATGGGGGGTGGGGGGGGAATGGTGGGGAAGACGAGGGGACGAGGGAGTGAGGACTGGTTGGGAGGATGAGGGAACAGGAGAGGAGGAAATGATGGGGAGGATAGGGAGACAGGGGAAGGTTGCTGTGGCTCAGCAATGCACATTCGTTGCTGAGCCACAGCAACGCGTGGCTGGGTACAACTAGTAAATTAATAAAATAAGGAATAATCCTTCTGCAGTTTATCAAATAGTGGCTGTTGATGTTTTGGTAAACATACACAGGAAGTAAATAGGAGATTTTGTATGGGACCCCTACAAAGGTCTTCAACAATTTAATTTCTTATGTTTATTATGCGGTATTAGCTTGAAATGATCTATAAAAATGGGAAATACTATGGAAATGGGATTAAATATACTATTACGAAAACGGGCTTAGTGTAGGACGATGATGGATGACGTCACTGTACATTAGGCTTGACGGAAGGCGGCCTTTTAATCCCCCCTTGACATAAATATTGAAAATGGGCATAAATCTACCATAACAGATAATAGACTTATTCAGGGAAAATGAAGGTTGGCTGGCAAATGACGTCATTGACCATTAGCGATATTTGCGCAGGGTCACTGAGGTGAGTAAATTTGGGATGATGGGAGGCAGCCGTTTAATGCCTTTGAGCGAAATGACAGGGACCAGAAGCGAACCTTTTAATCCCCCATAACAAAATTATATATGACGGAAGGGAGCCGTCGATAATGATATGAAAATATTAAAACACCATCTACGCCAAGTTGGGACCGTCGGGGAAAAAAATAAAAAAAACTTGGGCCAAGTTGGGGCACTCGGAAAAAGCAAAACGGCCCTAACTTGGCCTGGTTTCCACAACTCACCACCACCACGACCAGCCCTCCACCTGGCTACATTACTGTTCCACCACCACCACGACCAGCCCTCCACCTGGCTACATTACTGTTCCACCACCACCACGACCAGCCCTCCACCTGGTTACATTATTGTTCCACCACCACCACGACCAGCCCTCCACCTGGTTACATTATTGTTCCACCACCACCACGACCAGCCCTCCACCTGGCTACATTACTGTTCCACCACCACCACGACCAGCCCTCCACCTGGCTACATTATTGTTCCACCACCACCACGACCAGCCCTCCACCTGGCTACATTACTGTTCCACCACCACCACGACCAGCCCTCCACCTGGCTACATTACTGTTCCACCACCACCACGACCAGCCCTCCACCTGGCTACATTACTGTTCCACCACCACCACGACCAGCCCTCCACCTGGCTACATTACTGTTCCACCACCACCACGACCAGCCCTCCACCTGGCTATATTATTGTTCCACCACCACCACGACCAGCCCTCCACCTGGCTATATTAGTGCTCCACCACCATCTTAGGGGACCCCAAGGTAGCTTTCTCGGTTGGCCATCATTGGACCCCAGTCTATCTGTCGCAATCTCCAGAACAACCATACTATACCCCAGTGGACCCATAGGTCGTCCTGCCGACGACCCCACTAAACACGGAAGAGGAAAGCAACACTTCCTGTCAGTTCCTCCTACTTTGGTCCACCCAAATGAACACCAGGACGGACAGACCCCAGGTCGCTTGTCAAAAACCCAAGACTACCCCATTGAACAACAGAAGAGAATTAAGAAACTAGAAAGAAAAGAGATGAGAGAAGAAAGAAGAGAGAAGATGGAAGAGAAGATAAGGCCATACTAAGACACGATGCCTAGTGTCCCTCGCCGGAGACAGCAGCATTGCATGGAACATATTGCAAGAAGACAGGATCGGTTGCCTTAACTGTTCGCCGCTCCAGCAAGCATGTCGCTCTGTCGAGTGATTTCTCTTGCGTCCTGTGGACTTGATGTGATGAGCGGAAGTAGTTCTCTGAAGGAGGTGTGCTGGAGCAACAGGGGGGGGGGGGCAAAAGTAAAATGGGTTCTACGGTGCCAACTATATGGAGGTTTCGAAACTTGGAGTCCCAATAGCTATGAAGAACCCCAGTGTACATCCCTCATGGTGTCGGGCACAGGGCCAATTAGAGTTCAGCTGGGTCACCCGACATCCACGGTACTGTGCGCAGTGCAAGAAGTACACCTTCCTTGGTTGGCTGCGGCGTTGTTGCACGTCCCCAAAGGAGCAGCATTTTTTTTATTAATACATTAGGTATATCTAAATTTGTGCAGCTACCCTAGACTATATGAAGGAGAGTACAGTGTGTCAAAAAGCTAGCTACGTGATGCTAAAAAAATCCCCATCACACAGGATGGTTAGTCATACAGAGGCGTGTGATAAATAGTCTGCATTGACAGACTCTGGGTTCGTTATGAGGATATCATGAGCACAGGAGTGAATAAGGTAACAGTGATAATAAAAGTTCCCATCTCGCAAGATGGTTAGTCATAGAGGGCCATATGTTTAGTATCCTGCACTGGGAAATTTTGGGTACACTGTGAGGATATCTTCAATAATACGAAAGTGAATAAAGTAATTGCAAAGCTCCAGGTACCTCATGCCAACTGGTCTGTAAGGTCTAATAACTGAGCATTCGGTGATGTAGTGTTTGAGATCATGCCACAATTCCTGCTCACAGAGTTTGCACCTGGAGTGTTCAGGATTGGGAAATCCGTCACCTGTAGCCACTTGCCACAGGTAACGGTAACCCAACCTGATCATGGTAACCATTGTGTCGCACAGTCTGGTGGACGTTTTGTGCTGCCCATAGATACAGGTGTCAGATCTGAACAAATCATAGATTTTTATACTAGTGCTTTCAGGTTGTTGGGAGTCAGTAATTTATTTCCTACTAGCTGTTCCTGGCCACGCGTTGCTGTGGCTCAGCAACGCATGTGCGTTGCTGAGCCACAGCAACCTTTCCCTTGTCTCCCAGTCCTCCCCACCATTCCCCCTCCACCGTGCCTTTGTCCTCCCAACTATTCCTCACTCTCATGTCCCTTCGTCCTCCCAACCATTCCCCATTCCCTCGTCCCCTCGTCCTTCTTACCATTTTCTCCCTCCCCCATCCCTTTGCCCTCCCCACCATCCCCCACTCCACTGTTCCTCGTCCTTCTAACCACTTCCCACTCCACCTTGCCCTTTTCCTTCTGTATCGCTCCCACTCCACCGTCTCTTAATACTCTCCTCCATCTCCAACTCCCTATCCCCCTGACCTCCCTATTATTCCACTCTTCCCTGTTCCTTTTCTCCTCTTCACCCTCCCCCACCTCCTGTCCCCTTCTCCTTCCCATCATTCTTCATTCCCTGTCCCCTCGTCTCCACCAACT
>WNGS01076021.1:0-11242 GCA_020271785.1 Procambarus virginalis | reverse complement strand
TGTACTGAAGTGAACGACATGGAAGAAAATGCAGAATAGAACCAGTGAAGAGCAGAGGTGCCTGGGCACAATCAGAGAACACTATGAATATGAGAGGTCCACGTTGTTCAACGTCCTACCAGCGAGCATCAGAAATATTACAGGAACAACGTTCACATCTTCAGAGGAAACTAAATTGTTTCCCTTCAAGGAGTGCCGGACCAACCGGGTTGTGGTTGGTATGTGGGCCTGCGGGCCGCTCCAAGCAACAGCCTGGTGGATCAAACTCTCACAAGTAAAGTCTGGCCTCGGGCCGGGCTTGGGGAGTAGATGAACTCCCAGAACCCCATTAACCAGGTATTAACCAGGTAACCAGGTACAAGGAGTGAGGTTTCCTCCCCCCCCCCTCTGCGTATGAGTTGGATTTGAGTTCAGCTCCTCCCCGGGTTTGGTTCATGTCCCTGCAGGTCCCTTGTTCCATCCTTCTGGAGGTTTTCGGCTTCCCGACATCTCCCCTGCTGAAATCAGACGGCCATTGAGGCTTACCTCCTGTGCGACCCAGAATATGCCTCTATAATGAATCCGTCTACTTTTAGGTTTGGAACTTCGTCTCCATACTGGGTTCATTATGAGGTTCAGGAGTCGTCCTGGCTTGCGAAACTGCCCTCTGTTCTCACTGGATGCTTGGGAACCTTCTGTCGTACCCGCTCGCTTGAGTGGTGCGAGGCATTGACTGTGATCCAGGTTTACCAGAGGCGGTGACTTTACACACCTTAATGAGTGCCTTTTTGCTCCAGCCTTTCTGCGGATGTGGGCGCTGTTCAGCCTCGCATGCAGGTTCCTTCCCTGTTGGCTGTTATTGTGGCTGAGGACTTGCACGCGCGCGGGGCTCGTTGGCGTTCTTCAGGTGGGTTTCTCGCCTGTTTCCAGTTCTGAAACAGGACTGTGCGAACCTGCAGTTCATTCTGGACTTGTCCCATCTGAACCCCTTGGTTTCTCTTGCCCCACCTTTCGGATGACCACTCTGTCCCAGATCCGGCTTCTGTTGGAGTCGAGTGCTTGAATCGTGTCCCTGGGCCTCAAGGACGCATATTGGTATGTTCCGGTTCATCCGAGGTTCAGGGACTGACTCGGGTTTGTTGTGGGGCATCACAGTTACCGCTTTTGTTGTTTCCCGTTCGGGTTGAATCTGACACCTCGCGTGTTCACATGCGTTACCCAGTCTCCCGGTGGCCCGTCTGCACCTATTAGGTGTTTGATGTTGGCTTACCTCGACGACTGCTGGTTTGGGCTCTCAGTCGGTCCTTGTGTCTGCTCGCCAGGGGTTTGGTGCTTTCCAGCAAGTCAAGTTTGGGTTCCTGGTGAACTGGCGGAAGTCCCATCTGGTTCGCTCCCAGGTTCAACCCTTGCTGGGTCTTGTGTGGGACACTCAGACCGCTTCCTTGTCTCTTCCTTTGGAGTCTCTCCTTCGATTGCGATCTCGCATGCGCTTGTTTTTGGGGCTCTCGGATCACCCAGCAGTTGCTCGACTGTCTGTGTGGGAGCCTGAACTTTGCAATCATGGTCTACCCAGCGGGTCGGGCGTGGCATCATCGGCTGTTCTGGTTCCTTCGGGGATGTCATGCTTGATGTGTTCACGGACACGTTCGTCTCTTTGCTGGGCTTTGTGACCAGTGCTCACCAGGCCGGCCAGGGGCGGTGGGGTCCGTCCTTCCGTCGGGCCAGAGGCACGGTGCGGGAGTTTGCGACAGTGTGGTATGTGCTTCAGAGGGTTCGGATCACCCATGGATCAACGATCCGGTTCCATTCGGACTGCTTTCCGGTGATTCATTGCCTGAATCGAGGGGGTTCGATTCGGTTTTTGGCTCTTTGGGCTGGTTTCTTTGGGTGACTCGTCTGCTGAGTTCTCGGGGTTTGGCTCTCCTGGCTGTTCATGTACGGGGAGTGTTCAACATCCTGGCGGACGGCCTGTTCCGATGTCCTGAGTGGACGGTTAACGCCAACTCGTTCAGTTGGATCCGCTGGCGTTCGGGCGCCCGTAGGTGGACGTACTGGAGTGAACGATATGGGAAAAATGCAGAATAGACCAGTGAAGAGCAGAGGTGCCATAGGCACAATCAGAGAACACTGTATAACATCAGAGGTCCGCGGTTGTTCAACGTCCTCCCAGCAAGCATAAGAAATATTGCCGGAACAACCGTGGACATCTCAAGAGGAAACTAGATTTATTCCTCCAAGAAGTGCCGGACCAACCGGGCTGTGGTGGGTATGTGGGCATGCGGGCCGCTCCAAGCAACAGCCTAGTGGACCAAACTCTCACAAGTCAAGCCTGGCCTCGGGCTGGGCTTGGGGAGTAGAAGAACTCCCAGAACCCCATCATCCAGGTATCAACCAGGTACTGGACAAATTGGGAGTTCCTGTACCTCTTCCCCCCCCTCCCCCCGGTTCAGCTGTTGCTCCAGGTCCTGGCTTACTTGAAGACTTACCAGGAGCGAGGTAGTCCTCTTGGACCTATGGTGGCCGGCCCAGCCATGGTTTCAGGTGCTGCTTGCCCGGTGTCCGAACCCGGAGGTTCCGCCTCTTTCACAGATCGGCCCGGTCTGTTATGAGACTGGATCACTCTTCTCTTCGAATATTTGTGTTTGGCATTTTTTCCTCGATTTATCGCCATCTATATGGTGATCAGGTGGCTTCCTGGCGGTCCTTCCGATTCTTTTTGACTCTTCGTCATTATACTTCACTTTCGGTTCAGGTGGTGTTGTGCTTTCTCTCGTGGTTGTTCCAGGACCGTCATCATATGTCCAATACTGTCGCCTCGTATCGTGCGGTGCTGGCAGAGCCGCTGCAGCTTGCATTCGGTATAGATGTCACTTCTGCGCCATTTTGCAAGCTGTCTCATGCACTGTTTCACCTCCGTCCTGCTCGTGCGCCGCCTGAGCCATCCTGGTCTTTGGACAGTGTTCTCCTACCTCTCTTCTCCTCAGTTTGTTGTGGCCCCTTCAGTTCAGGATTGTTTTTCTAAGGCTCTTTTCCTGTTGGCATTGGCCTCTGGGGGTCGATTGCAGAGCTTCTTGCTCTTCTCCAACACAGGGGTTTCTGCTCCTTTAGTCGTGGTGATAGCTTTGCTTGGTTGCAGCCATTTCCTTTCCTTAAAAAAAAAAAATATGACTACTATTCTAGTAGCCACATTTTTTTTTCTCTGAAGGGGGGAGGAGTGTTACGACCCTGGGTTCCTCAGTGGAAACCAGAGGCGTTTCCACTGAGCTAATTTATTGAGCTAAATAAATTACTCTTATTATGGGGTGCGCTTATCGATGTTCATTCCTATCTTCCTTGCCAGACGTAAGACGAATCTTGTTTCTCACAGAGCATTCAGACTCGTGACCTTGTTGTGGATTAAGTATAACCATGTAGTAATTATTAACTATTCTTAGAACTATTATAGTACAGAGCACCACTTGGTTTCCGAACCCCTTGGGGACGAGACCCGTCGGTTAACATGTAAGTTCGTATACGAGAAATAGAGGGAAAAAATAAACTAGAAATGTAAAAAGAATTTTTCTAAAAAAAAAACTCTAGGGAAAAAAATCGACAGGTTCATAGCGTAAATGCGACCATATTTTTTTGTACTCGCCAATAAGTGAAGTCCTGATCCGCTTTATAAAAGTCCTTAATTGTTCCTAACTGATTATTAAGACGTCTGGCAAACATCCTTTGGATGTTTCCTGCCAGCCTGCAGGAACATCATGCCAGCCTGCAGAAACATCCTGCCCCTGCCTGCCAGCCTGCCTGCCAGCCTGCCTGCCAGCTTGCCTGCCAGCCTGCCTGCCAGCTTGCCTGCCAGCCAGCTTGCCTGCCTGCCTGCCTGCCAGCCTGCCAGCCTGCCTGCCAGCTTGCCTGCCAGCTTGCCTGCCAGCTTGCCTGCCAGCTTGCCGGAACATCCTGCCAGCTTGCCTGCCAGCCAGCCAGCCTGCCTGCCAGCTTGCCTGCCAGCTTGCCTGCCAGCCTGCTTGCCAGCTTGCCTGCCAGCCTGCTTGCCAGCTTGCCTGCCAGCCTGCAGGCACATCCTGCCAAAATATATGATGATGTACTGTACATTTAAGAAGCAAATCTGGGTCACAGTCTGTGGAGTGTGGCTAGGCTTACGGAGTCAGCCGGTCCCTCCCCCACCACCGACACACCTCCCCCCCCCAAACCCACACACACACACACACACACAACACACTCACACTCAAAGGTCACATGGTTCACGGTTCACTTCAACACCCATATCGCTTCCTGCCTGCCTCCTTCCGCCTGCCTGCCTGCCTGCCTCCTCCCAGCCTGCCTGCCTGCCTGCCTCCTTCCCAGCCTGCCTGCCTGCCTGCCTCCTTCCCAGCCTGCCTGCCTCCTTCCCAGCCTGCCTGCCTGCCTCCTTCCCAGCCTGCCTGCCTGCCTCCTTCCCAGCCTGCCTGCCTGCCTCCTTCCCAGCCTGCCTGCCTGCCTCCTTCCCAGCCTGCCTGCCTGCCTCCTTCCCAGCCTGCCTCCTCCTCCCTCCTTCCCAGCCTGCCTCCCTCCCTCCTTCCCAGCCTACCTCCCTCCGTCCTTCCCAGCCTGCCTGCTGCCTACCTCCTTCCCAGCCTGCCTGCCTGCCTCCTTCCCAGCCTGCCTGCCTGCCTCCTTCCCAGCCTGCCTGCCTGCCTGCCTGCCTCCTTCCCAGCCTGCCTGCTTGCCTCCTTCCCAGCCTGCCTGCCTCCTTCCCAGCCTGCCTGCTTGCCTCCTTCCCAGCCTGCCTGCCTGCCTCCTTCCCAGCCTGCCTGCCTGCCTCCTTCCCAGCCTGCCTGCCTGCCTCCTTCCCAGCCTGCCTGCTTGCCTCCTTCCCAGCCTGCCTGCCTCCTTCCCAGCCTGCCTGCCTCCTTCCCAGCCTGCCTGCCTCCTTCCCAGCCTGCCTGCCTCCTTCCCAGCCTGCCTGCCTGCCTGCCTGCCTTCCTCCTTCCCAGCCTGCCTGCCTGCCTCCTTCCCAGCCTGCCTGCCTGCCTCCTTCCCAGCCTGCCTGCCTCCTTCCCAGCCTGCCTGCCTCCTTCCCAGCCTGCCTCCCTCCCTCCCCGCCATCATGCTAACGGGTAGTGTGTGTGTTAGGCTTATCTTTGGTAATGAGCCGGTCTCGCCTGCTTGCCTCCTTCCCAGCCTGCCTCCTTCCCAGCCTGCCTCCCTCCCTCCCTGCCATCATGCTAACGGGTAGTGTGTGTTAGGCTTATCTTTGGGAATGAGCCGGTCTCGCCTGCCTGCCTCCTTCCCAGCCTGCTGCCTCCTTCCGCCTGCCTGCCTCCTTCCCAGCCTGCCTGCTTGCCTCCTTCCCAGCCTGCCTGCCTCCTTCCCACCTGCCTGCCTCCTTCCCAGCCTGCCTGCTTCCTTCCCGCCTGCCTGCCTTCCCCTTCCCCTGCCTCCTTCCTGCCTGCCTCTCCTTCCCAGCCTGCCTGCCTGCCTCCTTCCCAGCCTGCCTGCCTGCCTCCTTCCAGCCTGCCTGCCTGCCTCCTTCCCAGCCTGCCTGCCTGCCTCCTTCCCAGCCTGCCTGCCTGCCTCCTTCCAGCCTGCCTGCCTCCTTCCAGCCTGCCTCTTGCCTCCTTCCCAGCCTGCCTGCCTCCTTCCCAGCCTGCCTGCCTGCCTCCTTCCCAGCCTGCCTGCCTGCCTCCTTCCCAGCCTGCCTGCCTCCTTCCCAGCCTGCCTGCTTGCCTCCTTCCCAGCCTGCCTGCCTCCCAGCCTGCCTGCCTCCTTCCCAGCCTGCCTGCCTCCTTCCAGCCTGCCTCCCTCCCTCTCCGCCATCATGCTAACGGGTAGTGTGTGTTAGGCTTATGTTTGGGAATGAGCCGGTCTTGCCTCTACCACCGACAAACCACCCGCCCCCTTACATCCCATACTCTCAAGGTCACGCGGTTCAACCGCGTGACTACCACTCACTCCCTGCCTGCCAGCCTGCCTGCAAGCTAGCCTGCCTGTCTGCCTGCCTGCCTGTGCCTGCCTGCCTGTGCCTGCCTGCTGTGCCTGCCAGCCTCCTTTCCCTCCTAATTCTCACTACTTCCGTCCCTTCCTGCCTACCCCGTAGCATCTCTCCCTACCTCCCCCTCCCTCTTAGCATCTCTCCCTACCTCCTAACATCTCTCCCTGCCTCCCCCTCCCTCCTAGCATCTCTCTCCCCTCCCTTTCTGACTAATTCTCCCCCTCTCTCACTGATTCTCCCCCCCCCTCTCTCATACTGCCTCCCACCTAAGCTCCCTCATCCATCCACCCACCAGTCAGCCATCACTGACGCAAATGACGCAATGCATGCATTTCGAGCCGACATGGTGCACAGATGTTTCTTGATTGTGCAGATATGTAAAACAAAAGCACAGAATGAATATTCCAGCCTTATGGCAATTCAAAATAATAGGAATAATAGGCCTTGAATCTGTGAAGTCACAGTGGGCAAACTGGACCATCTCCCATCCACCACCACAAGCCGGCGTGACGCTTGGCGGACCCAGTTCGGGTAGCATGACTCCCCAACCCCAATCAGGAAACTGGAAGTTTCGGATAACTAAAGTTTGGAAACCAAGTGGTGCTCTGTAACCAGTTTTACGTCGATGAAGATTTGTAATGTTTACACGGCACGATCAGCTGTTGTCTCCCCGGCAACAGCTGGGGAGAACTGAGGCTGGTGGCTGCTGTGCCCTCCTCTGGCTGGCGTTCGTGGTGTCAAGATCTTTTCTGAGTTGCTCTGCACTCCTCTACCCTTCCTCCTACTTCTTTCCCTTACCTTAAGTTCCTGTAACCACTAAGTTAAGTACCTTGTATATAATTGTGCCTACTCTGGGATTGTAAGATTTGTGTAGACCTTAGGTAGTATTTGCCAGTGTTTTGGGTACCCCTAAGTGTTGTGTTATGTTAGAGTACCACACGTGGTCTCACTACCCTAAGCTGCCTCAAGCTTCAAGTTCTTGCCTAGTAGACTTTACCCTAGCTTGTGCTCATTGTAAAATCTTGTATCCTGCTTATGTGGACCAAGGCTTTTAACGCAAGATAGTGTGGTAAAGTAATTATTGTTATTTAATGTATATGGGGGGGTTGTTAAGGGGTTAATAAATAAGTAAGTTAGTTTTAAAGGAGTATCCATTCTTCCTGTGTAGGAGCTATGATCTACCTCTAGGCTGACATTTCAGTACGCCACTATAAGTATTACTTTTATATTTTTATTGGGGGCCGGGCCTTTAAGATCTCCATTATTAGGGATACATCTTGTTTCTAACTGCTGACCCTACTCCATATACTAGACCCCACATAGAAGACACTTAATCTTTAACACTGGCGAAGAATAAAACTACTGCTTTCCGAAGGAGTCCTTAGGTTGTTGATGCTTGGTTGGTCAGGCTGGGGGTACATCAAGTGTTGTGTCCGATTGCAGCCCTCCGCCATTATTTGCGCACCACGGCTTCTGTGTCTGAGGATGTGCTTTGGGTTGATCTGGTATCCTTTCTTCCCTGTTCGTGGGTACCGCGGTCTCTCAGGTCGTCCGCAGGGTTATTAAATTTAGTCAGCCTACGGTATATTCCTGTGCCCATGATGTTCGTAAGTTTTGCTACTCTTACTGTCATCTTTGGTAACATGTCTTGGGTCGACATTCGGGCACGGGGTTTTTGGCGGTCGAACAGGGTCCTGGCTGCATGCTACCTCATGAATGTTCCTGGGCCTAGTCGGGCCTGTGTCATTTTAGGTCAGCGGATGCAGCCAGTTGTCTCGACTTCAAGTTGAGTTGTAAGCACTGACTGCCTCCTGGGAAGTCCCCTTTCTTTTCATCTTTAATGAAGTAGCTCCGGGAGCCGAAGGGGCTCCCCCCAGAAGACTGTAATGTCCCTGAACTCTTGTAATAGTTTTGAATGCTACCCTTGTTGTAACTCTACTCTTTCCCTTCATCCAATACCCACAGCTTAACACTGTTACAGTCCAGTATGACCCCTCACTGGACTGCCACGAATATAAGCTGAATATTCAATGAGGAGAACACAACAAGAATAGGGGCTATTAAATTATAACTAAATTAAAATCATTAAACACTGCTACCACCTTCCCAAACATAACCGAATGTGTCTAAATTATTGTTTCCCAGGAAGGAAGGAATCAATAATCATGGAACTCAAAGGGCAAGTAAATGAATCTTAAAGGATTAATACTGTAATCTTACTGAACTGAAAGGGAGATTCAAAAGCGACTTTAATATTCATAAGATGGAGGGGAACACGGCAACTTTCTAAGTCAACACATAAACACATAAAATGACAAAGTAGAAAAATATATAAAAAAAACAAGGGGATTAACTGAATACCACTGGAACCAATGTATTTCTCTTTATTAATTGAGCACGTAAATTAAAATAAAATTTGAAAGGTCCTAGCACATCCTAAGAGGCAAAATGAGTATCTACTGAGGACATGAAATGAAGTGCACAATACCTAAAATGCACTGAGGCCCAGATGTTGATGGCTTGCCTCCCACAGGTCAAGGGACCTGTACCCCACTAAGCTCCAGAACACACTAACTTATATTCTCAAAACGCTTACCAGTGGGACAGGCTCCACCCCCTAGTTCCTAGGCCCAATTAACTCTGCCTATCCCAAGCCTATGGCCAATGGATTTAAACATAACTAGGTGATCTAGAATCCGGGCCAATGGCATGAACGGGCACTACCCTGTGGGGGCCCCGCCTCCACAGGCCTGCATGTCTTCAACCAATCCAGATCAGGCTTGACCATAAGGGTCAATTCCTCTTGACAGAAAACTCCAAAAACTGGGAAGGCACCAACGACTTTCCTGTGGGAATGCCGGCTGGGCACCCACGTGTAACTTGAGAACACAAGTTTCTTGGCCCTGAGGCACAATTTCCAATTCGACACTGGACAGTGGACAGAGAGGGAGGGGAATAAGTGACCTCACTGTTTATGACCATGAGGTCAGACCGTGACAAATGGAAGGGATGACCCAAAGGGAGGGAAGACAAGAGGACACGGGAGGGGGAAGAGGAAGGAGCTATGGTCTGCATTTACCATTACAAGACCAGCGTTGAATTTTCTGGGTGAGTCTTAGAGACTCCCTGGCAACCCTCCCTCCCTCCGTGGTTTTTGCGTATTTTGAAATCCAGCCTCAGAATTGGGGTGTGGATCGCTGGTGTGGGGTCTGGGGCCCCCCCCCCTTTCCCCCTCCCAGGAAGGGGGAACCTGTGCAGACATGTGTCGCAGCTCGTGTGACGTCATGCTCATTTGCTCGTTTTTCAACTGGGGAGTTCTGTCCACTCATTTGTCTATTTTCTTTGTTTTAACCAGGATAGGAGTTTTTTTTGGGGTGCTTACCTCTTTGGGAGGGTCCTGTCCCGGTCGATGGCAGATATAGAATGCTCCTATATCACATGTGCATTTCTATATTTTCTTTTATTTACATTTTTTCACATCTATTTCTTTACGTTTCTATAACTTTGCCATTGTAATCTTTGATATCATCTGATATCATGGTTGTTATATTGAGTGCCTATTCGACTGCATTATTCCTTGAAATGATCCTCAAATTGTTCTACAATGAACCGATTGATAACCCTGAAATTTTACCCTGGTGTACGTAGTATCAGTGTCATTATAGTGTATTGTTATAATGTGTATTAATTTAATCTTTGTTTATTGTGTCAAAATTTCTTAATGTACCTGTAAAAAAATTTGTCAATTTTTACTGGAAATTATCTACTTAAAATTATCTGTTAGATTAAGGACTTGCCTGAAACGCTATGCGTGCTAGTGGCTTTACAAGAATGTGAATCATCATCATTACTATGTGCCTTCTTGTATATAAGTAAAAAAATAAGTAAATAAATAGGCCATTGTTCCTCGTGCCTCTCTGAGGTTGCCAGGTTCTGGCCGTGTCCCTGGTAGGCCTAGAACTGCACCCACATCGACTGATGCTGAGTTAGGGATAGTCTTATCATCCTGGATAGCTCCGAGGAGCCTCCGGGACTCACCCAGAAAATAGTGTTTCATTACATTCAATGCTGGTTTTTGGTGAAAGAGTCTGTAGAGGATCTTTACTGGGTCCCCTGACCCATAGGGGCGCAGTGTAGTTTTTTAATAAATATTTAACGGTGTCTGGGGAAATTAGGGAATGGGATCACAGAGGGACCTTTTTTGAGCCTCACGAAAATGGGGTTTCGGTTAATCAGCGATTTTGCCGGACCCGAGGTGTTTTGAGAGGGGTCTAATCAGGCCCCTTGGTCCATCAGGGTCAATGTACGCTGAGGAGGGGCGAGGGGAAAGTGGGTTTTACTCTCTTCCCCTGTGCCCTTCCTTGTTGATCTGCCGGCATCATGGTGTGTTGGCTTTGAAAAACACATAGGATCCCTTCTAGCACTCAGGAAAAACACACAGTAGCAGTTTCAGTAAAAATCACTGTACAGTAGTAGTTTTTAGAGGTCTTTCCGTTGGATGGTAGAGGAAAGTCTACTTGGAAGGATTCAATTTACATGAGATTAAGATTAGGATACAAATATTTTGGCAATACATGTTGATGTCAGTGAAAAAGATAAGCGTGTAATTATGTAGCATGCCGCACGCCACACCTTAGAACATTATGTATTAGAGTGTCAACTTATTAATAACTATAGAAATAAGAAATAAGTAATGTACCAGATCAAATTGCTTGGATGTGTGATAATAGTATGATAGACAGTATACTTAGAAACAAAGAATTTTGAACAAATGTAGATTTGTTCAAATTTGTGTAGTGTAGTGTTACAAGATTTTGCCCAAGAGTCTAACACTTATATGCTGTGCTTACTATATTAACCTGCCATGTTAAATGGGATTCTTGTTCTGTTATTTGTTTATTTGTACTCACTGAATTTGTGTGCCCCTTGAGGGACTTGAAGTAAAGGGGGGGTAGAAATAGCCTAAGCTACTCTATCCCTTTGAGATGTATTTTTTCTTATCTCAATAAATATACATGAACTTGAACTTAACCTTAACTGGTTTGATTAGCACCTCTCAGATTGGTGGGAAGAAATTCTTGCTGCAAGAAGTTGTGTTCTCAGAGCTAACTAGGGTAACTAAAACACATGTTTCCTAAATGAATACTTTAATTATAATTATTTTAATATATATGGTATGTTTCCAAATTTCTGATGACATAGAACATATGTGGTTTATAATTAAGTTCTTATTAACCCTTTAATTGCGCACCACGCCTGCAGACCCACGTCTGGGGTGCCCTACAC
>WNGS01076017.1:0-15021 GCA_020271785.1 Procambarus virginalis | reverse complement strand
CTGTTGGTCCAGACGGATCTCACCATGGGTATTGAAAGAGTGTGCAGAGGCACTCTGCTTCTTGTCACTCTCCATAGTGTACAGTAGGTCACTGGAGATGGGAGACCTACCAGAAATATGAAAGGTGGCTAATGTCGTCCCAATTACAAAAGGGTGACAGGCAAGAGGCACTGAACTACAGGCCAGTGTCCTTAACTTGTATACCATGCAAAGTGATGGAGAAGATCGCGAGAAAAAATCTAGTAGCACATTTGAAGAAAGGACTTCGTGACAAATTGCCAACATGGGTTCAGGGAGGGTAAATCTTGCCTTACTGGCTAATAGAATTCTACCAATCAGGTGACAAAGATTAAGCAAGAAAGAGAAGATTTGGCGGACTGCATTTTTTTGGCACTGTCGGAAATCCTTTGATACAATCCCCCATAAGAGGCTGGTACATAAGCTGGAGACAGGATGGAGTAACTGGTAAGCGCTCCAGTGGATAAGGGAATACCTAAGCAATAGGAAGCAAATAGTTACAGTGCAGGGTGAGACCTCAGATTGGCGTGAAGTCTCCAGTGGAGTCCCACAAGGCTCTGTACTTGGTCCTATTCTGTTTCTGATTTATGTAAACGATCTCCCGGAAGGTATAGACTCTTCCTCTCAATGTTTGCTGACGATGCCAAAATTATGAGAAGGATTAAGACAGAGGAGGACTGCTTGAGGCTTCAAGAAGACCTAGACAAACTAAAGGAATGGTTGTTAGAGTTTAATCCAAGCAAATGTAATGTAATGAAGATAGCTGTAGGAAGCAGGAGGCCTGTTACAAGATATCATTTGGGAGATGAAATTCTTCAAGAATCAGAGAGAGAACGACCTGGGGGTTGATATCACGCCAGACCTGTCCCTGAAGCACATATCAAGAGGATAACATCAGCAGCATATGCCAGGTTGGCTAAAATAAGAACGGCGTTTAGACACTTGTGCAAGGAATCATTCAGAACTTTGTATACCACCTATGTCAGACCAATCATGGAGTGTGCAGCCCCAGCATGGAGTCCATATCTAGTCAAGCATAAGACCAAACTGGAAAAAGTTCAAAGATTTGCCACCAGACTAGTACCCGGACTGAGAGGTATGAGCTACGAGGGGAGACTAAGGGAATTAAACCTCACGTCACAAGAAGATAGACGAGTTAGGGGGGATATGATCA
The DNA here is from genome assembly GCA_020271785.1 of Procambarus virginalis. Taxonomy (NCBI): domain Eukaryota; kingdom Metazoa; phylum Arthropoda; class Malacostraca; order Decapoda; family Cambaridae; genus Procambarus; species Procambarus virginalis. Next base: position 13,829 of record WNGS01076017.1, on the reverse strand, counting down.
CCATGTACAAGATTCTCAGAGGAATTGACAGGGTAGATAAAGACGGCTATTTAACACAAGGGGACACGCACTAGGGGGCACAGGTGGAAATTGAGTGCCCAAATGAGCCACAGAGATATTAAAAGAATTTTTTTAGTGTCAGAGTAGTTGACAAATGGAATGCTTATGCAGTGACTGACTGGTGGAAGCTGACTCCATACACAGTTTCAAGTGTAGATATGATAGAGCCCAATAAGCTCAGGAACGTGTACCCAGTTGATTGACAGTTGAGAGGCGGGACCAAAGAGCTTGAGCTCAACTCCCGCATGCAAAAATAGGGAGTACATACACTTAGTTCAAGCCCTCCTTGACTGGCCAACCCGTCCTCACAAATTTAATAAGTCAATATTGACTTATTAAATATGTGCATAGGTGACATACTTAACATAATTTTTCCCTTGAAAATCTTCATAGAAAACACCGACCTTACCTAACCTTTTTAGTATGTTAAGATAAGCATCTTATTGCTTCGTAATTACAATTATTACCTAACCTATACCTATAATAGGATAAGTAACAATTGTAATTACGAAGCTATAAGATGCTTATTTTAACATACTAAGAAGGTTAGGTAAGGTCGGTGTTTTCTATGAAGTTTTTCAAGGGAAACTATTATGTTAAGTATGTCACCTATGCACGCAACTAATAAGTCAATTGAATTATTAGATTTGCGAGGACGGGTTGGACTGGCAGGACATTAAATCGATGAAATCTCACACACTCTGTACTTCCCATTCACCTTTATCAGGTGCTGAAAGTACAATGCAGGCGGATCCCCTGACGCCAATCAGGGTTAGAGATAATAATCACAATACAACACAAGGTTACTCACTTCTTTAGCGCTCTCGGCAAACTGAAAAAAACTAGCACAAAGTGCTCTAGGCGTTTCGGGCGATCGAGCGGCAACATTGAAAAGTGTATACTCTTTTCACTGCCCTGACCTTAATTTTTGATGTACATATTTCTTTTTGTACCAATGTGTTCACAATAGAATATCCTACAAGACATATGTATAAAATGTCACCAAAGCATGAGTTAGACCACTACCAGATAAAGAAACTGCGTCGATCACTAGCCGTGAGTTCCAATACAATGAAATGCCGTTCTCCCAATAGGCTATGTGGCTACTAGAGAAAACGGAAATTTTATGGCAATAGGTTCATACTTTATCCAAGTCGATGGGATAAGAATTGAATTTTATAGAAATATTTGTTCATCGGTCATATAAATACGACGCTCGCTCACATTCAAGAGAAAAATATCTGCCTGATATTTACGTCCGCGGGGAGCAAAAGTGGTTTACGTAATTACAGAGGCCAGCCTACAGACATACTACCACATGTAGTCTCCGTGGTGCAGTGGTAAGACACTCGCCTGGCGTTCCATGAGCGCTTTGTCATGGGTTCATATCCTGGCCGGGGAGGATTTACTGGTCGCAAATTCCTAACTGTAGTCTCTGTTTAACTCAACAGTAAAATGATACATGGTGTAAAAACGATTTTTCGCGGCGGAGATCGTATTCCAGGGACCTGCCAGAAACGCTAAGTGTACTAGTGGGTGAACAAGAATGTAACAACTCTTGTATATATCTCAAAAAAAATGTAACATGAAGACTGAAGCACTGTAGTCTTGAAGATCAGCGGCGGTCAGCCTCCCGAGGTGGCACGGCTTAGGCTAGGAGTGGCCTTGGATGGAGTACACAGGGTTCAGTACAGGTAGTACGCGCCCCCCATTTGCTGGCTTCGCCCTTCCTTCAGGGCGAAGCAGCGTATTTGCTCAAAAATGGCGGCAAACACGTCGAACGGCAAGGTCCCAGACTGGGACCGAAATTCCAACGAATTTCTAATGGAAAAATTGCCTTGAACACTGGCAAATCTTCCAAGGTATCTCAACTGCTCAGTAACTTAAGCAGGAGATCAGATGAAGTCTGATAATGATTGGAGATGGGAATTCATGGAATACAGTTCATTACTCTTGCAAGTATGGTTTATCCACTGCTACTTTTCCAGTCTTGTACACTTTCCTTTTAATACACGCAAATACGACGAGTTCCCAGATTCTGCTCGTTCCCTACGGACACACACATCGATATTGTGAGAATATAAAGAGATGCTACTGCCGACGGTGCCCTTTACTTAGCCGGCCGACTAAGCAAAGATTACGTCAAACACAGGCAGTAGCTAGATGCAGAATGGCGTCATGGGCCCAGGGCGGGAAGATGCTGCCCTGCTGGTCCTTCCTCAAGCTAGCCAATTACAGTGCCGCGCACCTAAGGTTAAGGCCCTCACCAATCACGGCTTCCCCTTGGTAGGCTCGCTGGGGTACGTCACGGCAGACGGCTTGGTTTCCATGGGAACGGCCCGGGTGGCTGCTACTTCCCGTCTTCCTCGCACACTTCTGGTCGACTCACCCAAGCTTACAGTAAAACTGCTACACTTTTATCTATTTCCACAAATGTGTTGCAACGGCTATTGCAACATATTTTGAATACTGATGGCCCAGGCTCTCCAACGAGCCTAAGCACTTGATGTCTTGTGTACAGGTTACCAAACCTAGACCAGTGCACAGTCATTTACGTACACGGGTGCACGGCAGCCCTCGTGCAGTCCACACTCTAGTAGAAGATTTAGCTGGTGAAGACCCATACCCTCACACCCCTGACCCAGTTAAAGTTTACAACTTGTGCACATGACCCAGTTATTGTTTGCCACTTATGCCAATGACCCAGTTGTAGCTTAACTTATGCCAATGACCCAGTTATTGTTTCCACTTGTGCCAATGAGGCAGTCTTAGTTTACCACTTGTATCCATGACCCAGCTGTACTTACAATTTTGACATCATGTTATTGTTATTGTTAAGTTTAACACTTATTTCCAAGGCGCAGTTGTAGCTTACAACTTGTGCCCATGACCCATTTGAAGCTTACCACTGGTGCCCATGACCAAGTTGTAGTTTACCACTTGTGTCCATGTCCCAGTTATAGTTTACCACTTGTGTCCATGTCCCAGTTATAGTTTACCACTTGTGTCCATGTCCCAGTTATAGTTTACCACTTGTGTCCATGTCCCAGTTATAGTTTACCACTTGTGTCCATGTCCCAGTTATAGTTTACCACTTGTGTCCATTACCAGTTATAGTTTACCACTTGTGTCCATGTCCCAGTTATAGTTTACCACCTGTGCCCATTACCCCCAGTAATAGTTTACCACCTGTGCCCATTACCCAGTAATAGTTCATAACTTGTGTGGGGAAGTAATTACATCTACAATGAAATTATATTAAATGTTCGAAGGACCAAAAGTAATGTTAAAGATCAGAGACTAATGGCTTATGGATCTTCAATAAAAAATGCATAAATGTGATTAAATATATATAGAGAAATGAACTGTAATATTTATGCCAATTCAGAACTGACTCCGTACGCCCTACAACTTTGGTGAGTAAATAATATGAAGCTAATACACTTCGGATAATAAGGTTATTAATTAATACACTTCTGATAATAAAATAAATAATCAAATGGTGAAATTCCAGTGAGAAGGCAAATCTTTAGCAATTATAATATAAACAGCTTAGCTGCTAGAGATGAACGTAGATAATGTCTGGCAGCATCAACCCGTTTATTCTTGTCCGAGTCAGCAGTCCCTAATGGCACGTGAACGTGCAGGAGAACTTGTCCCTCTCGCAGTTAATTCCATGCTGAAAGGCAAATCTTATTTAATTTCCACTCCAAACTCTATATTTGTGCATTCAATGCATAATCTAAAGAAATTGGAGGGTAAGATCAGCACTTACGTGGGGTATTTTATCTCTCGCTACATAACGACAGGACACCAACAATATAGTACATAAAATGGCCAAATTTATAAATGCCGTACTCTGTCCTGCCGAACGTGATATTCGTAATTGTGGAGGCTGTACACTTGATCAGAAGCTCCCAGAAGTACGGATGCTCTCTATTACAATCGATTACTCTCGTGCAGCTCCGGAACATCCAAAACACCAGATTTTTACCATGGCGAGTTTGTCCCCCTTTCTGCCATTTCGTGGCGCATGTGCCCGCACCAATGCTGGAACTCTGGGTATAAATTGTAATAAATCAAACAGGGTTCCGAGTGGATGGAGACGTGGTTGACAACTATTTACGTTATAATAAGGGTTTTATAAGACAGCATATTATATTTCGTAGTGCGAGTCAGTTAATTTAGCTGACGTTAAACGCACGAGGATATTAGGAGTGAAAATCAAGTTTATCATTTATTTATCGGAACAGCTGATCGACACTGTATAAATTATTTCCAGTTAACAGCCATATATTATTAAATGAAAGTAAATTTATTACTAATCGATTATCCTTAAAAAAAGGAAAATGAGACTGGATTCAATTCGATCCATTAATATGTAAAAATTATTCCCTCTTGCCGAGTGGTTGACGCAACACCACGGCCATGATTTCTAGAAGGGATGGGGCGTTCTACCCCTCAGATCTATAATGAAATATCTATATACTACTGGTTGGTATTGTTAGTAAATTATAATGTCTAGTACAAGAATTACCTCTTATCATACTACGGTTTAGTATTAAGGGTTAGAAATTTCCGAAAACCTGTGCCCATAAGCCAGTTACAGTTTGCCACTTGTGCTAATGACCCAGTTATAGTTTGTCACATGTGCCTTGACCCAGTTATAGATCACCACTTGTGCCCATGACCCAGTTATAGATTACCACTTGTGCCCATGACCCAGTTATAGTTTACCACTTGTGCCCATGACCCAGTTATAGTTTACCACCACTTGTGCCCATGACCCAGTTATAGTTTACCACTTGTGCCCATGACCCAGTTATAGTTTACCACTTGTGCCCATGACCCAGTTATAGTTTACCATTTGTGCCCATGACCCAGTTATAGTTTACCACTTGTGCCCATAACCCAGTTATAGTTTACCACTTGTGCGAATGACCCAGTTATAGTTTGCCACTTGTGCCCATGACCCAGTTATAGATTACCACTTGTGCCCATGACCCAGTGTAGTTTACCACTTGTGCTAATGACCCAGTTATAGTTTACCACTTGTGCCCATGACCCAGTTGTAGTTTACCACTTGTGCTAATGACCCAGTTATAGATTACCACTTGTGCTAATGACCCAGTTATAGTTTACCACTTGTGCTAATGACCCAGTTATAGTTTACCACTTGTGCTAATGACCCAGTTATAGTTTACCACTTGTGCTAATGACCCAGTTATAGTTTACCACTTGTGCTAATGACCCAGGACGGAGCAGAGATGGTTGAGACGTGGGTGGTGGTGGATGGTGGGAGCATAAGAGCAGTGTGTGGTGGACAGGAGGCCGGGCAGTACCCTGGTGCCCAGCGCACTGCCCACATTCACTCTCTGGCCCGGAGCATTGTGTCTGCGGCCCTGAGCATGGATCCTAAGCTACACGACCAGCGCTTCACGCTCACTGAGGTAGGTATTTTGGAGACAAATGGGTTCTTCTGTTGTCATATAATTTACTTTGTTCACTGCAACACAACAAAGGTTGTTCTGCATCACTGTTTGTTGTGTATGTGCAGTTTGTCACATGCTTGATTACAATGTTGCAGGTGTGGTCACATGCTTGATTACAATGTTGCAGGTGTGTGGTCACATGCTTGATTACAATGTTGCAGGTGTGATCACATGCTTGATTACAATATTGCAGGTGTGGTCACATGCTTGATTACAATGTTGCAGGTGTGGTCACATGCTTGATTACAATGTTGCAGGTGTGGTCACATGCTTGATTACAATGTTGCAGGTGTGGTCACATGCTTGATTACAATGTTGCAGTGTGGTCACATGCTTGATTACAATTTTGCAGGTGTGGTCACATGCTTGATTACAATGTTGCAGGTGTGTGGTCACATGCTTGATTACAATGTTGCAGGTGTGTGGTCACATGCTTGATTACAATGTTGCAGGTGTGGTCACATGCTTGATTACAATGTTGCAGGTGTGGTCACATGCTTGATTACAATGTTGCAGGTGTGTGGTCACATGCTTGATTAAAATGTTGCAGGTGTGTGGTCACATGTTTGATTACAATGTTGCAGGTGTGGTCACATGCTTGATTACAATGTTGCAGGTGAGAGTCACATCCTTGATTACAATGTTGCAAGTGAGAGAGTGACTTGCTTGACTGCAATGTTTTTTTTTTAATTATTTTCTACCACAGACGTGGCCATATATTTACAATGATAACCAGCATATATACATTTCCGTCTGTCCTCCATGGACAGGGTGAGAGATCTGTTATATATATATTGTTCAGTGATGTATTGAACAATCAACCACAGAAGGTGATTGCAGTGCTTTAAAATGTCTGAAGACGTTGCCGCAGTAGTCATCCCGAAGAAGTCATCTGAACTTTGGTTACCTTGACTACCTAATGTTATATAAACTCTTCTGGCTTTCAACGCCTTAATCACGTGCTTGAAGAGTTATCAGTGCACTAAGCCCTTCCAGTCCTCGATCTCCAGCTCTCGTGTTATGGAGGATTCTTGGTACTTTGTATTGAATATTATACTCTTTGTGACGTTCTGTGAACCCAGAGTGATTGTTAACTTGATTTCTCATAGAATGTAATTATCCCATCAGTAGTGAGTATTTTATGTTTTGTACTGTCTCCCCCCATGGTTCTAATATTGGCACTACTTTCTCCCTCATGGTCCTAATATTGGCACTAATGTTTGACAGAGTGATCAGTTTGGTGAGTGCGAGACGGAGTACGACACGGGTCGTGTGTGGCCGGGCGGGTACGAAGTGGTGCGGACTAGAGACCTGGCCCGGTGTCGCCCCACCTCCGGCCCGGCCAACAAGGGCTTGTCATCACTCACACTGAGGCGGTGAGCTCTTCTACCCGGACAATATTCCTTCACTTTATCATCCCAGTATTTTGTTGTTTTTTCATAATAATACATAAAGTCCAGAACAATTCACTGTGTTGACCTCTTATGAGTGTAAAAGTTGTCAGTAGTAGTTAGTGAGTGTGTGACGGTGTGTAACGGTGTGTGACGGTGTGTGTGACGGTGTGTGACGGTGCACTTGGTCTCAGGTGTGGGAGTGTCGCCTGCAGTTCGTGACCCAAGGTAGTGATGAAGGTGTCCTAGAGAAGGTGACGTGCAGCCAGTCCCTCACGCTGCCAGACGCCGCCACCTTGGCCTCCAGCCTCACCCTCACCTTCCTAGAGGCGCGCCCTCGCCACCACCACGCCCACAGTCACCCAGGTCAGCTCTTAGTTATCTTCAACTAGTTACCACGGTAGTTGAGCTCTGAGGAGGTGATTACGGAGTCAAATCACCCGGATCATTTAATTTTAAGGTTAACTAGCTTCATAATCAAGTGGTTTCAAGATTACAAAACAATTTTGTGTATGAAAAGTGTGTAAAATGGAAGACCAAACCATCTTATTATATATAATAAATGTATAGCAATAAAATGTATTGTTATTGCAGCGAGGATGCAAGAGGTGGACCTGGAGAGAGAGGTGGCTCCCGGCCCGTCCACCGCGGACCTCACCGCCCAGGTTCGAACCCACCTCACCCACTTGTGTACGTGGCTTGCCCACCGGGTCACCACCCAGGCCGCCACTACCTACCAGCACTTGGTGACACACATGAAACATCTGCCGACAGAGACGATTGTGCAGCTGTACGCGGAAGTTAACACCGGCAGGATCTGCCCGCATCACCCACGGGTCAGGTCAGTTGCACCACACCCGGTTACTTTCATCTGTAACTTATTATACAACACAATCTCAAGACGTGAGACATCGGCTGACATAGAGGTAATTTTGTCTGTATCGATGTATTCATATAAATATTGATTTGGCTGAAGTTTCACAACTCGGGTAGTTTCAGGGCTTTCGGGTGCCTGGTTCTCACCAGGTAATAATATCCCCATTTGTAAACAAATTTCATGCTCGTCCCTATACTATGGTACCAGAGAAAATAAATGGAAGACTTAGAAATATATCAGGTATAAAATCAGAGAAATGTATATAACAATCCCCCAATCACTGGCCATTGTCAACAATGACCAGAAACTGGTCGTTGTTATATATATTGTTCTTGTTTTATACCTGCCATGTTATACCAGACCTATACAAAGTCTGCCATAGTGTAAACGTGTTGCTTAGTTAGGCTGGGACCCACCACACAGGCAGGCTGGGACCCACCACACAGGCAGGTTGGGACCCACCACACAGGCAGGCTGGGACCCACCACACAGGCAGGCTGGGACCCACCACACAGGCAGGCTGGGACCCACCACACAGGCAGGTTGGGACCCACCACACAGGCAGGCTGGGACCCACACACAGGCAGGCTGGGACCCACCACACAGGCAGGCTGGGTCCCACCACACAGGCAGGCTGGGACCCACCACACAGGCAGGCTGGGACCCACCACACAGGCAGGCTGGGACCCACCACACAGGCAGGTTGGGACCCACCACACAGGCAGGCTGGGACCCACCACACAGGCAGGTTGGGACCCACCACACAGGCAGGTTGGGACCCACACACAGGCAGGTTGGGACCCACCACACAGGCAGGCTGGGTCCCACCACACAGGCAGGTTGGGACCCACCACACAGGCAGGCTGGGACCCACCACACAGGCAGGCTGAGACCTGCAGGTGGGAGCCACAGCTCCTACATGTGAAAGCACCAGCATCGGCATGTTGAAGCAATTATTAGCACCTGCAAATTATAGAAACAGCACCAGCAGGTGGAAGCAACAACACCAGCAGGTGGAAGCAACAGCACCAGCAGGTGGAAGCAACAGCACCAGCAGGTGGAAGGAACAGCACCAGCAGGTGGAAGGAACAGCACCAGCAGGTGGAAGGAACAGCACCAGCAGGTGGAAGGAACAGCACCAGCAGGTGGAAGCAACAACACCAGCAGGTGGAAGGAACAGCACCAGCAGGTGGAAGCAACAACACCAGCAGGTGGAAGCAGCAACACCAGCAGGTGGAAGCAACAACACCAGCAGGTGGAAGCAACAACACCAGCAGGTGGAAGCAGCAACACCAGCAGGTGGAAGCAACAACACCAGCAGGTGGAAGCAGCAACACCAGCAGGTGGAAGGAACAGCACCAGCAGGTGGAAGCAACAACACCAGCAGGTGGAAGCAACAACACAGCAGGTGGAAGCAGCAACACCAGCAGGTGGAAGCAACAACACCAGCAGGTGGAAGCAACAACACCAGCAGTGGAAGCAGCAACACCAGCAGGTGGAAGCAACAACACCAGCAGGTGGAAGCAGCAACACCAGCAGGTGGAAGGAACAGCACCAGCAGGTGGAAGCAACAACACCAGCAGGTGGAAGCAGCAACACCAGCAGGTGGAAGCAGCAACACCAGCAGGTGGAAGCAACAACACCAGCAGGTGGAAGCAACAACACCAGCAGGTGGAAGCAGCAACACCAGCAGGTGGAAGCAGCAACACCAGCAGGTGGAAGCAACAACACCAGCAGGTGGAAGCAACAACACCAGCAGGTGGAAGCAGCAACACCAGCAGGTGGAAGCAGCAACACCAGCAGGTGGAAGCAGCAACACCAGCAGGTGGAAGCAACAACACCAGCAGTGGAAGCAGCAACACCAGCAGGTGGAAGCAACAACACCAGCAGGTGGAAGCAGCAACACCAGCAGGTGGAAGCAGCAACACCAGCAGGTGGAAGCAGCAACACCAGCAGGTGGAAGCAGCAACACCAGCAGGTGGAAGCAACAACACCAGCAGGTGGAAGCAACAACACACAGCAGGTGGAAGCAACAACACCAGCAGGTGGAAGCAACAACACCAGCAGGTGGAAGCAACACCCAGCAGGGTGGAAGGAACAGCACCTGCAGGGTGCAAGGAACAGCAACTGAAGGTGGAAGGAACAGCACCAGCAGGTGGAAGCAACAACACCTGCAGGTGGAAGCAACAACACCAGCAGGTGGAAGGAACAGCACCTGCAGGGTGCAAGGAACAGCAACTGAAGGTGGAAGCAACAGCACCAGCAGGTGGAAGCAACAGTACCTGCAGAGTGCAAGCAACAGCAACTGAAGGTGGAAGCAACAGTATCTCCAGCAGGAAGCAACCGCACCTGCAAGGTGGACGCAACTACCTGCAGATTGGAACCAACAACCAGCACGCTGGAAGCAAAAGTACCAGATGGCTGGAAGAAGCAGCCAATGCAGGATGGAAACAACAGCACCTGTAGGTGGAATCAACTGCTCCTGCAGATGGAGGCAATAGCTTCAACAGAGTGGAGGCGACAGCACCTGCCGGTGGAAGCAACAGCACATGCAGGGGAGGAGTAACAATACACGCAGGGTGGAAGCAACGGCAACTGCCAGTTGAACGAACATCACCCATAGGTAGAAGCAAGAGCACCAGAAGGAAGGATGCAACAGCGCCTGCAAGAGGAAGAGATAGTACCTGGAGGTGGGAGCAATAGTACTTGCAGGATGGAAGCAACAGTACTTGCAGGATGGAAGCAACAGTACTTGCAGGGTGGAAGCAACAGCACTTGCAGGATGGAAGCAACAGTACTTGCAGGATGGAAGCAATAGTACTTGCAGGATGGAAGCAACAGTACTTGCAGGGTGGAAGCAACAGTACTTGCAGGATGGAAGCAACAGTACTTGCAGGGTGGAAGCAACAGCACTTGCAGGATGGAAGCAACAGTACTTGCAGGATGGAAGCAATAGTACTTGCAGGATGGAAGCAATAGTACTTGCAGGGTGGAAGCAACAGTACTTGCAGGGTGGAAGCAACAGTACTTGCAGGATGGAAGCAACAGTACTTGCAGGATGGAAGCAATAGTACTTGCAGGATGGAAGCAACGGTACTTGCAGGGTGGAAGCAACAGTACTTGCAGGGTGGAAGCAATAGTACTTGCAGGGTGGAAGCCATAGTACTTGCAGGATGGAAGCAACAGTACTTGCAGGATGGAAGCAATAGTACTTGCAGGGTGGAAGCAATAGTACTTGCAGGATGGAAGCAATAGTACTTGCAGGGTGGAAGCAATAGTACTTGCAGGGTGGAAGCAATAGTACTTGCAGGGTGGAAGCAACAGTACTTGCAGGATGGAAGCAACAGTACTTGCAGGATGGAAGCAACAGTACTTGCAGGATGGAAGCAATAGTACTTGCAGGGTGGAAGCAACAGTACTTGCAGGATGGAAGCAACAGTACTGCAGGATGGAAGCAACAGTACTTGCAGGATGGAAGCAACAGTACTTGCAGGGTGGAAGCAACAGTACTTGCAGGGTGGAAGCAATAGTACTTGCAGGGTGGAAGCAACAGTACTTGCAGGGTGGAAGCAACAGTACTTGCAGGGTGGAAGCAACAGTACTTGCAGGGTGGAAGCAACAGTACTTGCAGGGTGGAAGCAACAGTACTTGCAGGGTGGAAGCATTAGTACTTGCAGGATGGAAGCAATAGTACTTGCAGGGTGGAAGCAACAGTACTTGCAGGGTGGAAGCAATAGTACTTGCAGGATGGAAGCAACAGTACTTGCAGGGTGGAAGCAACAGTACTTGCAGGATGGAAGCACAGTACTTGCAGGGTGGAAGCAACAGTACTTGCATGGTGGAAGCAACAGTACTTGCAGGGTGGAAGCAATAGTACTTGCAGGGTAGAAGCAACAGTACTTGCAGGATGGAAGCAACAGTACTTGCATGGTAGAAGCAACAGTACTTGCAAGGTGAAAGCAACAGCACCTTCAGGGTAGCAACAGTTTGAAACAACTGGTGTTTTAAGAGGAATTCACAATCCCTTTTAAATCCCTGCTGTTACCCTCCCTCTCCCTCACTCCTCTCCCTCCATCCCTCCACCGGTTAACCCCACCTTCCACCGTGCCACCCGCAGAACAAACACACACACACACACACACACACACACACACACACACACACCACACACACACACACACACACACACACACACACACACACACAAGTGTAGATATGATAGAGCCCAATAGCTCAGGAACCTGTACACCTGTTGATTGACGGTTGAGAGGCGGGACCAAAGAGCCAGAGCTCAACCCCCGCAAGCACAACTAGGTGAGTACAACTAGGTGAGTACACACACACACACACACACACACACACACACACACACACTTAAGAAAGAGATCTAGGGGTGGTTCTAGATAGATAACTATCACCTGAGGACCACATAAAGAATATTGTGCGAGGAGCCTATGCCACGCTTCTAACTTCAGAATTGCTTTTAAATACATGGATGGCGATATACTAAAGAAATTGTTCACGACTTTTGTTAGGCCAAAGCTAGAATATGCAGCGTTGTGTGGTGCCCATATCTTAAGAAGCACATCAACAAACTGGAAAAGGTGCAAAGACATGCTACTAAGTGGCTCCCAGAACTGAAGGGCAAGAGCTACGAGGAGAGGTTAGAGGCATTAAATATGCCAAAACTAGAAGACAGAAGAAAAAGAGGTGATATGATCACTACATACAAAATAGTAACAGGCATTGATAAAATCGATAGGGAAGATTTCCTGAGACCTGGAACTTTAAGAACAAGAGGTCATAGATATAAACTAGCTAAACACAGATGCCGAAGAAATATAAGAAAATTCACTTTCGCAAACAGAGTGGTAGACGGTTGGAACAAGTTAGGGGAGAAGGTGGTGGAGGCCAAGACCGTCAGTAGCTTCAAAGCGTTATATGACAAAGAGTGCTGGGAAGACGGGGCACCACGAGCATAGCTCTCATCCTGTAACTACACTTAGGTAATTACACACACACCACACACACACACACACACACACACACACACACACACACACAAACACACACACACACACCACACACACATTACACACACACACACCATTACATAATAGAGAGAGCAGCTTCCGTTGCTAGCAGGAATGGATCTGGACTATAATCATGGGAGACTTCAACCATGGGAATAGATTGGGAGAACAGAGACCCGCATGGCGGACCAGAAACATGGAGAGTTAAGCTGCTGGACGTGGCAACAAGAAACTTTCTAAGTCAGCACATCAAGGAACCAACAAGAATGAAAGGAGATGATGAACCAGCAATGCTTGATCTGATATTTACCCTAAATGAGTGGGATATACGGAAGTCAATATGGAAGCACCTTGGGAATGAGTGAGCACAGTGTATTGAACTTTGAGTACCTGGTAGAGCTAGGAATTATCCCCCCGAAAAGAACTAGGAAACAAAAGGCTGGCATACCGAAAGGGAAATTATGAGGAAATGAGAAGCTTCCTAAGGGAAATACCTTGGTACACAGACCTCAGAGCTAAGTCTGTAGAAGATATGATGGACCATGTCAGCCAAAAGTGTCAGGAGGCAGTAAGCAGATACATCCCGACCCAAAAGGAAAATCCGAGAAGCAAAAAGAAGAATCCATGTATAATAGGGCATGTATGGAAGCAAAGAAACTGAACAAAGGGCGTGGAGGAACTTCCGGAATAACAGAAAGCAGAGAGAGATACCAGAGAACCAGGAATGAGTATGTCAGGGTGAGAAGAGAAGCAGAGAAATGTTATGAAAATGATATAGCAAACAAAGCCAAGACCGAACCAAAGCTACTCCATAGTCACATCAGAAGGAAAACAACAGTGAAAGAACAGGTAGTGAAACTTAGAACAGGCGAGGACAGGTATACAGAAAATGACAAAGAGGTGTGTGATGAACTCAACAAGAGGTTCCAGGAGGTCTTCACAACAGAACAGGTGAGGTCACTGAGCTAGGAGAAAG